>JACCGJ010002998.1:0-198443 GCA_013407085.1 Atriophallophorus winterbourni | reverse complement strand
ATTTATAATACAAGGTTTATTATCGACAGATAATAAACAATATTCTAGCGACCTTGCGCACGTTTGTGTATGACTTTAGCCTATTTATTCATAAACCAGTTTGGTTGAAATACATTCGCGTAGCATGTGTTCAAAGGTCCAGAACACCAAACTCCGGCAAAACTTAAGATCACTGAGTGTGAAATGACCTAATACGTAACTCGGGATTTCGGAAGGTTCGATATTCAAAGTATTGCATTTGATCGAATACATCCCGAAAAACATAAGGAGATGTACATTCTACACCCTTAACGAACAATACGCAATTAGTGAATGATCCAACAAACGGAATCAATGCAGGTGGATCTAGTTATACATATTATCATTTCTACCAAAGAGATTGTTTCGTAGTGCATTGTCGCGTATAAGACGGTCAGATGTGGCTCAAAATGTGTGACGAATGTGCGGCGAATGTGTTCCTTACGTAAGGTCAAACGTTCGCATCCATGACGCAATGTACCTCGAACTGCCACGGTGCGGCACTTTTCTTGAATCAGCCTCGCGTTTTCGTTCGCACATTCATACATATATACTAGATTGTCAAAGAGATTAAACGATTTATGGTCACAAAAAGCACATAGCTTCACAATTACCATATCGTAGTAATAATGCGTTCAATAAGAGGTATAAAAAAATCAATTATACGATGTCACTGGAGTCAAGTAATATGCTTACCCTGAGTCAATACACAGGCATCGTCAAATCGTTATGTAACAAATAATTGTTCAAGGTTCGAGTGAATGTTTGGATAGAGGGAGAGGTGATAATTGCTTCGGGAAGGGCATTCCACAGGAAACAGACACGTACCGAATAGAAATATCGGCGACAATTAGTACGGGAATGGGGAATTTGTAGTGCCGCTGAGTGGCTACGTGTAATTCCTGATTCACGGTATTTGAACAAATGTTTGAGTGGATGATCAGGAGTATTCAATATCTTGTAAGTAATGATAACGTCACTTCGAAGTCTACGTTGAAGGGGAGTGGGGAGCTTTAGCTTTTTCAACCTCTCCTCGTAGGTAAGGTCTCGAAAACCACGCACGAGTTTAGTTGCACGATGATATATCCTGTCAAGCAAGAATATATCTTTTTTCATCCACGAAGTCCATGCTTGCGATGCGTGTTCCATTGTGGGAATTAAGTAGGTCTTCATGATTCTTGGCAACGTTACAGGCGTAAAGGTTCTGAAGATCCGTCGAAGCATACCTAGAAGCTTTGAAGCACGCTTGTAAATGCCCTCACAATGCACGCTGTTCTTTAGGCTGCCACATATCCAGACTCCAAGATCCTTCTCCGATTCGGTCCAGCTCAAAATCGTCTGCCCAAAGTGATATTCGTACTGAAAGGGCTTACCGATTTGCAGTAACTTGCACTTTTGAAAATTGAACGGCCGTTTATTTCTAACTGACCATTCGTGTAGTGCATCTAAATCACTTTGCAGTTTTACGCAGTCTGCAGTTGATTTTATTCGCATCCAAAGTTTAGCATCATCCGCAAAAGGAACTAACTTGCATGAGAGCGTCTCAGGTAAATCATTGATGTAAACTAAGAAAAGCACTGGACCGAGAACGGAACCTTGCGGTACACCACTGGAGGTATTAATGGCTCGTGATTGTACCCCGTTAACTCGAACGGTTGCCTTGCGCCCATCGAGGTAGCTTTCGAACCACACGAGTAGCTGCCCGTCAATACCAATCTGCTTCAGCTTCCGTAGCAACAGGAAGTGATCAACTCTGTCGAAAGCTTTCGACATATCCAGATAGCACGCGTGCACACTGTCTCCTGCGTCAACCGTTTGGGTCCAATCGTTTAATACCGTCAGCAAGTTTGTCAAGCAGGAGCGAGCTTTACGAAACCCATGCTGGGCGACAGATAGTATATTTTGTGATTCCAAGTGATGAACTATATTTTCCGTCACTATGCGCTCCATCACTTTGGATATCAAGATTCAAGATTCAAGATTCAAGATTTATGGTTAAAAAAGCAAATTGCTGTACAATACCATAGGATATACGTATAAAAAATTATTAAAAAAAAATCGTTACTTGTATGATCATGTCCATGTTCTTCATAGGTGGAGCAAAAATAATCCTCAATGGCAACACAGACTGAGGGAAAAGAATCTTTGGATGGACGGTAGTTCCGTGCGTTAAAATTTTATAGACATCAATAGGTAGGGGCCAACACAGTAGTTCTCAACATAAGGTTTCGTAACCTTTGTTTAAAGATGTGCTCGTTCGATGAGGTAACAATATCTATCGGCAAGCTATTCCACAAGAAGCATACGCGAACAGCGAAGAAGTGACGACGACAATTCAATCGTGAGTGTGGGATTTGAAGGGTCAAAGGGTGGCTGCGTGTGGGGACAACCGAACCAAACTTGAAGAGGTGTTTGAGAGGGTGGGATTTCGCATAAATGATTCGATATGTCAGAGTGAGGTCGTGTAGGATACGCCTGCGCTCGAGGGTGCACAGTCCAAGTCTGGTCAGTCGCTGATCAAAGGGTAAATTATTCAATCCGGTAACAATTTTGGTTGCCTTGTGATAAATTCGTTCGAGGAGCGAGATGTTTTTTTCCATCCATGGCGTCCAAGCTTGTAGAGCGTAGTCAACGACATGATGTATGTAAGTGTTTAGTAATTTCACGAGTGAGTGTGGTGGAAAACGTCCGAAAATGCGTTTCAGTAAACCTAGCAAGCTGCACGCACGCTTGTAGACGGCTTCGCACTGTAGGCTGTTCTTCAAAGTGCCAGACACCAAGATTCCGTGATCTTTTTGTGATGTACTCCATTCAAGCGGGTGGCTGCCGAGTGTATAGGGAAAGGGAAAGGGTTTTCCGACTTGCAACATTTTGCACTTGCGGAAATTAAATGGCAGTTTGTTTTGGATTGACCACTGGTGCAGTTTATTCAAATCTCCTTGTAGAACTTGACAGTCCTCGATAGAGTTGACCTTCGTCCAGATTTTTACGTCGTCTGCGAATAAAACAAGCTTACATGCTAGTAAGTTCGGTAGATCGTTTATAAATAAGAGAAACAGTAGCGGACCGAGAACCGAACCCTGAGGGACTCCGCTCGTGGCTTCAATTGTTCGAGAAGTTTCACCATCTATTCTGACTTTTACTTTGCGTCCAGACAGGTAACTTGTGAACCATGTTAGTAGGTTTCCGATGACGCCAACATTCTGCAGCTTCTGAAGCAGTAAGAAGTGATTCACTCTGTCGAATGCTTTAGAAATATATAAGTAACCGGCATGAACGGAACCCCCTTGGTCTAGTGCTTGCGTCCAGTCATTTAGAGTCGTGAGTAAGTTAGACAGGCATGAATATGTTTTCCTAAATCCGTGTTGTGTGAAAGTTATTAGCTGATGGTTCTCGAGATGTTCAACAAGTCGTTCACACACCATGCGTTCCAAAATTTTAGAAACCGCTGAAAGAAGCGTCACGGGGCGGTAATTCGCCGGATCAAAACGACTGCCCCCTTTGTAGATTGGTGTGATAACACCGGTTTTCCATTGAGTTGGTACGGTTCCCGTATTCAATGAGTGCCTGAATAGACCACTTAGTGGGCCACAAAGCTCCAGCTCGCATGACTTCAGAACAGCGGGGGTTATTCCATCCTCTCCTGGTGATTTGCGAACGTTCAGTCCGCGTAAATGTTTTCGCACAACCGTAGGATTTACCTCGATGTTGCTTAGGCATTCGACTTGTAGTGGGTGCGGCAAAGACGTCAGCGTTGACACGTTCTTTGGACAAAATACTTGCGCATAAAATGATATTAGGGCATCAGCTGTATCCTTGACATTATCAGTCAGTCCGTTCTCTGTCTGGATAGGAAATACACCTGGCTTAACCTTGGTCGCGGTGTTTACGATGGTGTACAGCAACTTAGGATGTCGTTCAATCTGGTCGATCAGCTTCCAATGGTGATATTGCTTGTCTTCTCGAATTAGGGACGTCACCTTGTTACGAAAACTACGGAAGTGTTCCCAAGATGCGTCTGTTCGTATTATTTTGTGTGCAGCCCATGTGGAATTTCGCATGGCTATCCACTTCCGAGTGCGGCTTCGAAGTTTGAAGCAAAATGTTCTTGATTTCCTTTTGGGAACACAGGTAGAATTGTCGTCTAGTTTTGTACCGATATAACTTAACAGACTAGAACAATGAGTATCTGCATTCGTAAGATCAAGATGTTTTTCCTCCATAATCGTAATGGCACCGCGAAGGCCGAAGTAATCGACTCTCCTGATGAACTTAACGTCACCCAACGCCCTTCGGGCGTTGCACACGAATTCGAAGGACAACACAAGATGGTCACTTAGCCCCAAAGGACTATGATACTGCACTGACTCCACTGCTGTTGCTTCGGAGGTTAAAACCAGATCTAGAATTGATGGTTCATTGAGTCCCCTTTGTCGAGTGAATGAACGGACATGGTTGTATAGGGGAGTGAAAGTGATAATCTCACGGAATTTGTACTCAAGGGATTGCTGAGTATGCATACTTTTGGAGTAGAGATGTGGGAGGTTAAAATCACCCATTATTAACAATTGGCATCCTCTAAGGTTTCCAGCGTTGCGCATCATTTGTAACAACGTTTCATTGTGGACATCGGAAGAGTTGGGCGAGCGGTAGATCACACCAAGTATACAGTTCTCTCCAGTTTCCAAGCGAAGGCTACACCACATGGTGTCCTCTAGCTCAAACGTTGTGTCAGGTACAGCTGGGCATTGAAGACGCTCGTTATAATACAAAGCAACTCCACCACCTGATCTTGAACGGTCTCGTCGAAGTAGGATCATGTTGGGAAGTGCCAGCTCGCAATCGTTCACCTGATCGTAAAACCATGTTTCGGTAACAGCAATGATGTCAGCAGAAAACTGAGCGTTAAAGTGAGACAATTCGGCGATTTTGTTCCGCAAGCACTGTGCATTTGTGTATAGGAATTTAACAGTGGTTTTCGTGTGTAGCGAGCCTATGCGGATGATGTTTGTATGTCCGACCCCCTGAGAGCCGGACCATGATGTACTCGGTCCGACTCGGTTTGAGCCGGACCCACTACGTTTTTTGATGTATTGATTGCTTCCGTTTCGGTGGGAATGCTACCGTCTACCGCCCCCCGCCGCGAGTGTGTCTCACTCATTGGTTTGGGTGGGATAAGTCTAACATCCTTGGGTAGTGTTCGTTTCTTTTTTGTCCATTCCGACCTTACTATTTCAGCCATAGCGCTGGTCAAGAACGTAATCTTCAGAGGTTTCGGTCCATCCCCATTGTATTTTGGCGAAAAAGGAACTCGAAAAGTGTCCACAACAACGGCATTAGAAATATCGAGAGAACACGCAATGTAGCGCCATTGTTTGACGTCGTGCTCTACCGTTTCCTGATTCGATGCTTTAGAAGTATTTTCTGATACACCAAGTAGAACTATACTTCGCGATACCATTTGTTCCCTGTCGTTCAAGCTGCCCTTCCTTTCCAACCATGGTACATCGGGATATATGCGGCAGTTGGAGTCGGAATCTGACTTGAGTAGGTATGCATTCAGCAATACGTTCTCGATATCAACCTCGCATTTTAGTGTTACCTTGAGCAAGCGAGGTTGACCAATATGAGGTGAAGATGAATGGCGGGTTAGACGAGTCACCTTTTCTGCGTTTACATGTTCAATTTTCATTAGGTGACAAAGTTCAGACCATTTATCAACATCATGTTTCTGTTTGCTATCAAACAGGCTTTCTTGGGACTCGCTGACATTCGTACATATAACGTTCAGCCTGTTTGGGGTGTTCTTTTTTCGTATCGGAAAGTCAGGCGTTTTAGAATTAAAAAACCTTTGTGACTTGACTTTGTGAGTCGGGTACAGCAGTTTTGGAGTGTATAGCTGAGGTCGACCGTAACAGCATATCTCTATAAGAATGTCCTACTTCTGTGGTCGTTTTAGCTGATTCCAAAACGGGAATAACCCTGCTTTTCTGCTTTTTTGGCACACGAATAGCCTTAGTCTTAGATCCTATGACATATAACCTTATTGACTTATGGCAACTCATGAAGCAAGAATCTGAAGGGAACTTGCTGGCTCCCCAAAGATAGCATTAGGGTAGCTATATTCGCGGAAAAAAAGCACTCAGTGAAGGTCGAAAATACAGACATCGTGTGGAATCCATTGATATCCCAGCGGGAGAAAGTGTGCATGAGAAACAATTGATATAAAAGTGTCGAGTAGAAAAAAAAACAAATATGCCAACGGCTTAAGGTTATTTTGAGACTGTTAAAATGTTCCCTACATGATGAGTGAAAACGTGAAAAAACGTTCGTGGGTTGGGCGTCTGTACTGTGGAAACGCATGCATTTTCGGTTTATTGTTTGTTTTCAAAAGTGATACTACCACCGAGGATTAGAAGATAAGTAATCGTTAGTTTTGATATTCTGATTTTTAAAACCGTGGTAAAATGGACAAGTCCAGTGGAAATATCAACTTGCGAAAGCATACTCATATTCGAAAGCCGAAACGCGACTTTTGAGTTAGAATTGTATGTGGCACTCGCCGTGATATGGTGAACAATATCTTTGTAAGTCATGTGGCTTACGAATTTTCGCGCGCTAAATCAATTTGACAAAAATTACTAGTCATTGGCAAATTATATCATCTCGTGTGAATATCTAATTACAAGACCTTATTTCATCATTGATAGCCATTTGGAGCTGGGTAAATGTATAAAGTATCTTCATTTTCACTACTTCATTTCAACAAGTTAAATTGAAAATATCCAAGTGCTTGATCACGATAATAACATTTTATATAGTACCAACGATGCAGCCATCATTATATATTTTCAGGAACTGCTTTTCGTTATCTTCAAATATTTTGTACCGACAACCAGCATGAACTGTCCTAATATTCTTTGTAAAGGAACAATTTCGCCCCCCATCATCAATTCTGAAAACTTTCAGCATGAAACAGTAAAAAAAACAACTCGCTTCAAAAATTGCAAAAAGCCTCTTGCTAGACTTTAAGGTTAATAAACGAAGCAACACTGGCATAGCAACACTGTTTTTTTCTTATTAAATATCAGTTCCCTGATACAAACACAAGCTTTACCTTGAATAAAAATTGATGATATACAGAGCGTGCAAAATATACGTCTAACTGGACCATCCATGTAGGACACGAACGATTGCACAGTACTCAATCAAACATGCCATCGTTGCAGACATGTATTACGTCTCTCTCATAACACACAACAATGCTGTCATCCATTTAAACGCTATCAGAAGCGTAGCAGATTAAACGCGTTTGCTGTCATCACCGTAGAATTGTGAAACAGTTTATCTACTCATGTTGTATCATCAGATAATGCGAACGCTTCCAAACAATCACTCAATGTAGACTTAAAAAAGTATGGTTTTGCGGTTCATTATAATTCTTATCAATGTTTCAGGACAATAGTAATGTGTTGCTCACATCCACCGCGATTACACTGTTTAAAGGCTCATCGATTCTAATCTTGCTCTCTCCCTCTGACGATCGCAAACATCCAGAAACAACTATTTGTGTGTAAGTGCGGAGGATGTGAGCAACATTATAGTTTGGTTTTGGGAGCTTAACCAGGCTTTACTTTGTGATTCTGTGTTTGAACACCGTGGTTTGCAGTACCAACCCTATGTAACAGTGGCATTTAAGTTGTTGTTGGCCTCCTTCGGTCGATGTTGACCATGGATGTACATCACAATCGCAGGAATGTTTATGTTCTACAGCTTTTGGAATGACTAAACAGTCCGATTCGGGAGGAACAATCTCTCCCACAGCGCTGGCAACGAAAGTCAGATATCGGCTGTATTGCATCAGTTGCACGCCGGCGGCGTGATCTACTTTCAGCAGCCAAGAGCTGTATCTGCTCCTCCCCAGCTTATAGACGACACATTACACAATGCCTCTAATGTGAGCGGTCAAGAGCAAGTTCTACCCAACTGGCCGGGTCGAAGCCAAGAGCTTTCATATCTCTTTTGCAAACGTATTTGTACCGCAAGTGCGGTCTGTCTAATCGTTGATTTCCTAGTTGCAACTCACCATGAGGTAGATCTTTCGGAATACTACCATTTTCTATTCTGTAGACATGACGAAGCCACCGCAGGCGGCGCTGTCGCAATAAGGTGAAAATACTCTGTAGACCAGATTTTGAATGCACTTCAGCACCAGTCACTCTGACCATCCACGATATGTTCAAGATACGACGGATTCTTCGTAGATGGAAAGCATTCAGCTTGCGTTCGTGTCTTGCGTAGGTGGTACAGGTTTCTCTGCCATACAGTGAAGCATTTAGTACACACGCGCTGTATACCATCAGCTTTGTCTTTACAGTCAGCTTGCGGTTACCCCAAACATGAGAGTTCAATCGGGACAGAATGACAGCTGCTTTGCCAATCCGCTTATCAATCTTCGTGTCTAGCGAGAAGTTGTCCGCAATGGTTGAACCAAGATATGTGAAATGATATACTGATTGAAGCTGACAGTTTGGCATTCACGTATATCTTTGTTTAATTACAATTTTTACTATGTGCATCAATGTACGTTTTTGGGGGTGTCTGTAACTCGTGCCTTTTACCCGAATATAATCTATGAATAATTTTATATATAAATAAAATGTTAAATGCATTCCGTTTAAGGATATTTCGTAACTAGACTGAGTTACAAATACGGTTATTCTCCCCGAGTTTGATCTGCGAAACATGTCTGCTCTAAACGGAAAACGTCACCCAAACTAAATTGTTCATATCCCAAGAATTGAAACCAACGTATTTCAAGAGGTCTAAACTAAGAGAAGTTAAATTTAGGAATGTGTTGCTCACATCCCCATCCCTTAACACATTACTCTGGTCATTCACAAGCGCCTTGTGTGCTTTGACCAAGAATCACTTTGTGATTCTGTGTCTGAACATCGTGGTTCGTTGTACGAACCCTATATAACAGTTGGCATACAAGTATAATCTTGTTTAAATTTAGGAAATTTAACGTAAACAGGCCACGTCTAGGGTAGAAAGACGTCTTCACGTCTGGGGCATGAAGACGTTAGTAAATGAGATTGAAAACAGGTTTTGGACTGTGGATTTTTACCTGATTCCTAAACTGCTCAGTAGGCCAACTAATCTCGTTTTTAATACATATGTTATTCGTAATTCCCATATTATTCTGTGGTTTTCAAAGCTTTATGCTTTTTAAACCATTAAATTGAATTGAATTGAATAGAATTTGATATTTAACTTGTGGACAGGGAAGATATAGTTTGTGACTGCTACATTTGAACAAATAGTGTAAACTTTGTTAAAACTATCAACGCTGAACGGAGAGGAGTTTTAGCTGTATTACGAACCTGGCTGTGGTTATTATAGCAACGATTTTAACGAACGAATTTTAGCGTAAAATAATGTTAGAGGGCGTGAAGTGTGAAATAAATATATATGATTTCGATCTATATCCTTGAACAACAACGAGTGAGTAATATGAGCACCATCAACTTACAACATTTCGGTATATCACAGTATTGTTTCTCGCCTCGAGAGCCGACCCCTTAAAACGTATAACACCACGGTTGCATACGACTTCCGCCGGGATTTCGACAGGATTTGAATTTGTCCAATCGGCTGTCCGAACTTTTCAGTGTGATTGGCGTCGTTCCGTTTTCGACGAATCGAAAGCGCACCCGACGCCCGGGAATTTGATTCGCGTTAGGCAGTCGCCAAATTTTACACGGCTACAATATGAAAAATAAATTTGTCGGTGATACATATTGCGTTATAATGTTCACTTCATTGTGGTGCTCACTTTCTCCGCACTCATACATCAAATCCGGTTTTCTCATTGTTTGCATTTAACAAGACATACTGTTTTTCCATAAGTTGATAGTGATATGTATGTAACCGGACGTGCATTCTTGATGAAAAGTGATTCAAGTGAAATCAATTAGAGTATGCTTAGGGTAACGCTTCACTTCTGGCACAGGAGCTACGTCAGACCAAGTTGATAGAGTGCTACAAAAACATGATCCTTGACACAATAATCACCGTTGCTAAGACGAAGCTTTTGTGCCAGAAGCTATACATTGCACAAAGCTTGCTCTAACCGATTAAACCAGAGTATCTTCGCGTTGTTTTAAGAATTTTTATCATGTTCAGAGAAAGTTTATCGTTAGCTATTAGCTAAATATTACATTGGTTCATAAATGATTGCAAACACATGACGAGTTTTCCGTAACTGTAGCGCATACATCTGCTACGAAAACACTTGCTTCCTGCAAAAAAATTTAAGGTGGTTGAATAGTTTTACATCAGCTGTACCTTCGAATTGTTTAGACCTCTCCCCTTTTGTGAAAATCAATACAAAGATTATAAATTTGACAATTGCTAGATTTTCATTTTGATAATTATGGGATTTCTATACAAGAAGACATGCAAGTACAGCGTAGGAATGTGAAAGTTTGAATCTTAATTAGAATCCTGATAATATGCATTAATAGGTGGACAATATGAGTATAATTTGGATGTTCGTTGAAACTTTTGCGTTTTGAAAATTCGTTTTTACATTTTTGACTACTCTTAAGTACCAAATCTGTCAAAATACAACCCAAGATAATCACCAATGCATCGAGTTGAGAATACGAAAAATAAATTTAATGTATTCGTTTAAACGAATTTTTAGCTTTCAGAATAATTTCATCACAAACTTTCAATAAAATAACGATTAAGTAACGACCTCAGATTACTATTTGTAAACTGTACGATATATCTTGTCTGTCGATAAAATGTTGATAAATTGAATGTAGGCCCGTAAGCAATTTCACCAAGTTAAATGACTTTGGGCTTTATTAATTAGCTCTTGTTTTAAGTCACTTACAAATTTCACGAACAAAGTTCTGAGCAGTAGACCTTGAAATGTTTCATCTGACATGTTTCATTTCCAGATAAGAGCAACGCTCAATTCGATAGATAATTGAAGCAAGTAACTTCAAGTTATATAATGGTCTAAAAACTCATTTTGTTCTACAACGAACGTCGAATAGTTATAATTAAAATGCAAGTAGGTGATTCGTAAGCTGAAATTAGATTATGCTTTGAATAAATATTTGATAAACAAAGATTTCGTTTGAAGTCGTCTACTTTGATCCCAAAATTCATGCCAGTTCTTTGAATGGGTAACGTTCCCGGGCAATTTGTTTCAAGACAAACAGACACGAAGAGAATCAATAATTTATTCTGAAGGTTACAATGGAATCGGGTATCGCCGGCTTATGATTGTTGAAGCAAGAGTACAAAATGATTCTGCGTATGAAATGATCCATTAAAGGATGATTTGGATTATGGTGCATTGATTGATTAAGTCTGCATATTACTACGAATTGGAATGTCGAACGAATTCAGGTAAGCTACCGTTACTGCATTAGACTTGTTTTGCAAACCAAACAGCGGCTTTCTTCGCCGTTGTATTATTTTGGTATCATCGTTCAGCAGCTAGTATAGCCGAAATTAACCCCGGACTAGCCGCGAGCAAGTACAGACGACGTATAGCATGGATACACTTAGCAAGCATAGACGACGTCACGGTCCATACACCGCCAAAGCTAGAACTAGCCCGACCGTTAAAATGTGCATGCTGTCAGCATCGTCTAATTTCAACAGCCGAGATCAGTTTTCGAAGCTCGTGGAGGGAATATGAATGTTAATGGGATTAGCATATCCCGTACCTCGGATTGTTGTCTCAAAGGGATAAGGATGAAAAGCTTTCCATCAGTTCGCATGCTGTTTCTATCCTAGATGCGCGATGCAGCGACAGATCACAGAAATCCTCAAAATCTAATGTCAATAAATGCGATATTTTAAATATAAAAAACTTCTCAAGTGTAACCGGTACGTTGGACTATAATTTTAATGTTACGACGGAAAGACAGAACTTACTTACTACGACTGGAACTACATCCACTGCTCTGGAAGCCGCTAATGAACTCGCTCAATTTTACTCTAGAGTGTTCCACTTTAACGAGCGCATTTGCTACGATATGCCTGCATTCAGATTACAAATTAACACAATACTGGCAATCGCTATGAAACTCGAGAGTGTCCTGGTAAGGCTACTCAGGTTAAGTACAAAAAATCCCAGGGTGCTGATGAAATAACAACTTTCCTCCTAATACAATGCGCCCATGCTCTGTTCTCACCACTCTCTAATCTCTTCAGCCTGTCACTGAGTTGCAGCAAGGTTTCTACTGAGTGGAAAAATGGATTAATCATTGCGATATACAAAGGCGGGAATCGATCCGATGTGTCTAAATTCAGACCAGTTACATTGTTGTCAGTGGTCTCTATTGTTCTAGAACGATTTGTAGCTGACGAACTCATCAAACATTTGGAACAAAATAAGATTCTTTCCATCTAACAGCACGAATTCTGGACAAGACACTCATGTCACATCGATCTTCTCGTAACCCTTGATAAATGGACTCGAACCGTGGATAATGGATACCCTATCCGTGCATGTTACTTGGATATGTCTAAAGCTTTTGACCGTCTTAACCACGGCATACTGCTACAGAAATTAGAGCAGCTTGGGGTAGCGTCAGATTATTGCCCTGGATACAGGATTACTTGAATGGTAGAGTTGATGGTGCACTATACAGCCCAGTAGAAGTTACAAATGGCGTATATCAAGGCTCAGTATTGGGCCCAAAACTCTTCGTGGTGAACGCGAACGATATACATGAAATAGTGTGAGGCAAAATCATTTTATTTGCGGATGGCATCAAAGTCTGGATTAGCGTACGTACCATAGAATATCTCCAAATTCTACAAAAAGATCTCGAAGCACTTCATACGTTACGAAACTGCCTACCACTCAACATCCAAAAATGTAAAATGCTGAAGGTCGGTAAATCATTCGAATTCACATACTCTCTGGGATGTCAGCAACTTTTAATGTGTTACGGAAAATAAAGACCTCGGTGTGTGGATTAGCAGTAACTTGAAGTCTTCACTACAGTATTCTGTGCTATAAAAAATGTTCTGCCAAAGCTTAGAACTGCTCAGTAGGATCTTCGGTAGTTTTACAAAGCAGATACTCCCATGGATAATTAACACCTATATCCGGCCAATAGTGGAGTAAGCTGTTCACGCATGGTCCCCTTCGTTGCAAAAGGACATCACCTTGCTGCGACGTGTATACCACCACGCTACAAAGCTGGTGACCGGACTATATACCAGGCCATACGAGGAGAGGATTGCAACTCTGAACCTGTTTGACTTTTCGTACCGTCGTCTCAGGCGTGACTTGCTCCTGCTGTCCAGCATTCTGCATACAGTGGATCACCCACATGAACACCTGTTTCATCGGTAACAAGCACGTGGTAGCAGATCATAGGGCTACAAGTTAATTATTCCGCTCTCTATACCAAATTGTCGGAGGTTTTTCTTTTCTGTCCGAGTTTGTTTTCTATGGAACTCTCTGCCCTCACATATCATTTGCGTGTCAAGCCTGAACATTTTCAAGGCTGAACTTGACAAGTATCTGTTGATCAAATCCAACCTGGCACCTAAATATACCTGCTGACTTTCCGTATTAATGAAGACATTTTGCTGTGTTTATGCATTCCCTATATTTTTCAATCCATGGTTACTTTAATGTATTTGATTTTTGGATCATTAAAACTTTGAATTACTTTGAATTACTTTGAAGTATAAATAGCCTTGGGTGTGCTAGTAGAACACGTATTACTAACATGATACAAGAGCCGATGGTAATTGCATTTTGCCATCGCAAATATGTAAATTATTCAAAGTTATTGGGTCTTGCACCCAGTGCATGTTATTACGACTAATATGCTGCAATTTCTTTTTGCACAAATTTTGAAAATACGGAAATGATACCCATGTTTAGTCGATTTGGTGGACAGACCATCGCTGCACTACACAAGTCTTTCCGTTTCAGTGTATGGATAGGATGTTTCAAATGAAAGTCTGATCAGTCTGGAAGGAATGTAGTAAAAATATTCGTGTCTAACTTGAGTGAACACAGCGATGGAAGATCAATTTGAATTTTCGAAATATGTCTGTTCATGTGAACTAAATTTTAATAACATAGTAGTTTTTAGGCAAAAGAGATATGAAAGCTCTGGGCATTGACACTGCTAGTTGGGAAGATCTTGCTCTTGACTGCTCACATTGAAGGTATTGTGTATAGCGTCGCCTGCGAGCTGGAGAGGAACAGATACAGCTCTTGGCTGCTGAACGCAGATCACGGTCAAGGTCAATTGACACTACAGCTAATTCTTGCGTGGCTGAACGTGTGAAAATGGTGCATAAAGCTAATTAGGTTGCAAAATTAAATGAACATTATGCGGAATTTTTCCTTAACTGTCCGTCGCAGCGCTGAGTACCATTTTGTGGACATTTCAGCAACGTCTGTCTCGTAAACCGCTTGTGTTCCATCTTTAGTGACCCCAACTGCCTTTGCATCCAAATGTTCAATATAAGGCTTAATACTACGCTGTAGTGCATCTAAATTGTTAAAGTAGACATTGTTACCAGTTTCCAAAATATGTTTAGCAAATAATGAGTCCTACGCGCCCTCTCATCATGTGGACGCTTCTTAAGGCACTTCTTTTGCTTTTCAATCCTCATGTGAACTTCAATGGTAATCCTCCCAGATGTACACACCGAAACCATCGTTACTCTTGATTCCATACACACAATGGTTAGAGCTGTCAAAGGTAATTTATATATATATATATATATATCTATATAATTAAAAAAGGAATAAAGATTCATGAAAGCAAATAAGCTTACCGTGCCATCAATCGTACGATCTTGGTCACCATGATAATTCTCTCCATTTCCTTCGTAACATTCGACGTCTTGTGCTGAATTGAAATAATTATTTCATGTAAGCGTTTTGATATGTATTTTATTATTTTTGAACGTGGATAATTTGGCTTTTAGAAACGACGAACGAATTGAAAGAAGGCAAAAAATTTATTCAGTTCTGAAAACAAATTTCTACAATAAAATATGTTTCGTGCCTTACCCGGTATTTGCATTAAAGTTCACACATTCAAGTTGTTTTATTGATTTATCGGTTTAATAATCTAAAAAGCAAATACTCTAGAGTTTCTGTTCTGTTCTGCTTGGCTCCTTCGGTCGATAAAGATAATGAACGTACATCACAAACGCATGATTGTTTCATGCCCCACAGCATTTCGAATGACTAAACAGTCTGCTTCAAGAAGAACGATCTCTCACGTAGCGCTCGCAGCGATAGGCCGTACTTGGTCGATCGACGTCAGTTGCACGCCGGCTGCGTGATCTGATTTCAACCGCCAAGAGATGTATCTACTAATCTCCGCTTGCAGACGACGCTTTACGCAATGCCACCAAATGGAGCAGTCAAGATCAAGTTCTTTCCAACTCGTGTGGTCAAAGTCAAGATTTTCAACATCTATTTTGAAAACGTAATTGATAAGCAAGTGCTTTCTGTTTTAAGGGCGACTTCCTGATTTCAACTCGCCGTTTATAGATCTGTTGGATTACGAACATTTTCCATTATATAGATGTGGCCAAGCCACCGCAGGCTGCGCTGTCGTTTAAAATACGATGGATGCTTCGTAGATGAAAAGCATTCAGCTTCCGTTCGTGTTTTGCGTGGATGGTCCAGGTCTCACTGCCGTGCATTAGAGCATTTAGTACGCACGCGCTGTATACGATCATTTTTGTCTGCATAGTCAACTTGCGGTTGATCCAAACACGAGAGTTCAAGCGGGACAAAATAACAGTTGCTGTGCCAATCCACATATTAATCTCCGTGTCTAAATAGAGATTATCCATAAAGGTTGAACCAATATATGTGAATTGATGTGATGGTACAAGCTGACAGTTTCCAACAGTGATGATTGGAGGCGATACAATCCCATTTGTCAAAGATTTTGTCTTGCTCATGCTGATTGTTCCACCAAAGTCTTAACATGCCGACAAAAACAGTCCATTAGTGACTGGAGGTGTTCTTGGAAGTGAGAAATAATGTATGCATTGTCGGCAAACAGCAGGTCATGGATTATCACATCCCATACCAAGGTTTGTGCTCTCAACCAGTTCAGTTTAGAAGCTTGTCATCACTTCGCGTGCGTAGGTGAATGCCTTCTGTTCTCGTACTAAAGGCGTGTTTCAGAAGTTGAGGCAAGAAAATGCCGCACAGCGTGGGAGCGAGAAAACACAATTGTTTGACGCCACGGCGAATTTCAAAGGCTCTAAACGAAAACCATTAAATTCAACTGAGCCCTCCATGCCTGAGTGGAACGAAATAAGGAGTTTGATCAGCCTTGGGGGAAGCTTATCAGATCAACAATTTTGCAAAGACTTTACCTCCTGACATAGTCGAATGCCTCCGTGAATCAATCAAAACAGTGTATAATTGCATGCGCTTTTCCCGACACTTTTCCTAAAGTTCCCTCAGTGAGAAGATCATGTCATCGGTTGATCTTACTCTGCTAAAGACAAATTGAGATTCAGAGTAAACCTTTACAGCCAAAAATTGTAGCCGGATCTGTAAGACTTTAACAATTAATTTGCGTACAATATTCATAAGTGAGGTTCCTCTGTAATTGTTGCAGTCACCTCTATCACACTTTTTCTCAAATAGCGTGATGAACTTCGTGTCACGCATCTTTTGTGGGACACACTCCTACTGCCAGCACTAGAAGTCAAATGGTGAAAACGCTGTAATAATGCTGTTCTACAGCATTTGATGAGCTCAGGTGGAGTTTTGTGGTCACCAGAGGCCTTCCCATTCGCTAACGAGTCGATTGCCCTATTAAGATCATCAAGAGTAGTGTGAGTATCTAGATGTCCAATGGTTGACAACCGCTCAAAATTTTCAAGAACTTGCGGTAAAACCATACTGTCTTTTAAAGCAGAGAGAAGTGCGCCACCCATCTTTCCATCTGCTGAGTTTTGTCGATAATCGGGTTACCAGATACAGACTTGATGGTAGCCGTTTTAAGTTTGTCTGGAGCAATGGCTCTTTTGATCCCATCATACATACCGTGAAAATTGCCGGTATCCGCAGCTTTTTGGATATTGAGGCTAACTTCAGTCCAATAGTCGTTTGCACAACGCCTTGCAGTCTGTTGGACCTCATTTCTAGCTGCTCTTAGAAGACGTAAGTTTTCATCTGTTGGCATACCTTTGAACCTCAAGAATGCTGAGCGCTTCTCATCCAGCACAGCAGTCATCTCAGAAGCGTTTGCTTCGAACCAGTCGCTCGTTCGAGCTTTCTTCGGACCGAAAGTGGAAAGTGCGACTCCGCATATGCAGCTTTTTATCAATTCCCAGTTTTCTGAAGCACATTCAAGTGGGGTTGTTTTGTTGAACTCGTCCGTGAAGGCTTTTGCGAATCTCGCAGTTAGATTAGGTTCGCACATGCGAGTGACGTCTATCCTAGGCTTAGCAGACAATTTGGTGCGGTGAAATCTCGTGTGGGGGAGCTTCAGTTTTGCACAGACCAGTGAATGATCAGTGTCGCAGTCTGCGCTTTGATATGATCTGGTGAGGAGCACGCTTCCTATATTAGTACGCTTAACAAGAATAAGATCAAGCTGATGCCAATGCTTAGAGCGAGGATGCTTCCAAGAGACTTTATGCTGTGGTTTTGTTTGAAAGAAAGTGTTACTGACACAAAGATTGAACTGTGTGCACAATTCTAAAAGGCGTTGCCCATTTTCATTGGTTTTACCTACGCCGAACCTTCCGAGACAGTTTTGCCAAGACTCGTAATCTGCACCAACTCTGGCATTGAAATCACCCAATACCACTACACAGTTTTTCTGTGGTACGTTTTTCAGAATTCGTTTTGGATTAAGATCATGTTATATAAACGGGATGTAGGGTGGAATTACTATGCATAAATATAATCAATTTGTTCCTGAATATTCCTTCGCTAGATGATTGTACAACAACTGACGGTAGGGCGTCCCATAAGAAACAAACGCGTACCCAATAGAAGAACCGACGGCATTTCCGGTGAGAACGTGGAATATCAAATGTCAGTTTAAGATTGGGACAAACAATTGACTAGAAGAAAATGTAACCTTCTGGAACTATGTACGTTGTGTGAAGACTTATGTAAGTCTGGTACCGATGAAAAATTTCGTATGAGTTCTGCAAACCGAAGGCAAAGAAAACATGTTTTGCGCTAATTATTCCGGACATAGTCAGATCTTGAATTTTAGTTGGTAGACTTATTGTTGGTATTTCAAACCTTATACATTATAACTTTGCATACCGCCAATTTCAATTGAACTGTGGAATATGCACGGTGCTTAGATTGCATGTCGTAGCCAGCGTTAAAATCAACAACAAATGAACATTTTACAAGAGTTTCTTAGTGTGAAGCCTTCTGTGATTGCACGTTTTGAGGGATGAGTTAAATCCTTATACTTAAACATAACCTAGGTGCCAATGCATGCAAAAATTGTCAAAAAATATTCAAACTGTTCGTGACAACGAGACCAGGGAAAATCATCGGCCCTAAGTATTTTGCAATTTCGTTTACTGGTTTGTGAAGACAGTTCGAAGTGCGTTGTACAGTGTTGATGAATAAACACAGGAATTCTTGTTGCAATTCCAATCAGTGTACTAGTCTCAATTCATGTTGAACTGTAAATAAGGCCAATCCAATTTAATCGTTTTACACGAATCATTTACTAGCTCCGAATGACAACAAGATGCTTCCGTTCGCTGATGACTTAAAAATATGGAGGCAAATGAGCAGCATCGAAGTTTTTGGCGCAAAACAATATGAATGCATTTCACGACTGCTCGTCCAAAAGCAAACTGCCACCAATAAATGTGCAAAAGTCATACAAATTGGCTGCGATCCCAGATTTTCTCACACGTACAAACTCGGACAACAAAGTATCGTCGACACATTCGAAGGAACGAACCTAGGTGTCTGGATTTGTGGTAGTTTTTAAAATATCCTACAATGTGAAGCTTTTTACAAAAATATATCTCCTCTGCTGGGCATGTCATGGTAGATCTTAGGATGTTTTCCTTGGGGTATTCTCTCCTAATGATGAACACACAGGTAAACCTAGTTCATCTGGACACCATGGCTCTAGAAAGATATTTTGCTTCTAGCCCGCATATATCACTGAAAGTCTGAGCTTTTCGACGCCTTCCATTATATGACATACTTTGAGTGCCTAAGACAATCGAAAGTGAGCACTCTTTTACAAAGAAGAATGCGAGGTGATTTTATCATTCTTTTCACTTTTAGCAACACCAGAGTTTACAGTTGCAATTCGGATATCCCAAACTGTAAACGAAATTACCGCAGGTACTTTTAGCCAGTGCGTGCGTGTTTTGTTTGGAATTCCACAACTGTCAATTCGGAAAAATACACTAGGATAGCTGTATTCAAATCGAAAACGAACGATTATATGCGAACTAGCTCCCATATTTCCTCATTATCTCGGCAAGGTTCATCGCAACTATTTCTTCTGATTGTTCACATCCACTGAACAAGAGCCTTGTTTGTTGTGAATCTTTTTCCTCCACCCGAAGTAACTAGGTTATTCCATATTCGAGAACTAACAAATTTAGACACTCTTTTGTTCCATACTTGGCTCGATACATGGTTGATCAGTCGAAAGCTGTTATGAAGTTAAATAAGCGGTTGACAATTTTTTAAACGACGTTGAGATATTCCAGTTATTCTCCAATTTTTTTATTTTTCTAATTCATCTCACATTTGTCTAGCCTATGGTAACCTGACACTTTATTATCTAAAGTATCATTTCATTGTGCTGCACTTTATACATTTTATCATATTTGTATTTTGTGGAGAAATTAATGTATTGCTGAAAATTCGTGTACACGAATAAAGTCATTCTCTTCTTCTTCTTCTTCTTCAAATCTCTTATCTGCGTTGACCCAATCCTGAGGACTGATTCTCACTATATATATATTTATATTTCGCCACTGCGATCACTGTAAATTTTTAATGCTTTCTCAACTATAAATCTTGAATGGTGAACGCAATCCTACGACAGTTCAATCACACTTTTTATTCACTGGGCAAACGTGGCCATGCATACAATCACTCACTATGATGTCACGAGGTAAAAGAACATTAATGTATAACCGTGAATAAACCGAGAATTTACCGCATCTTGGAATGTTGCAATACTTAAAGGTGGTCTTGTGCACCACACACCATGGGCCGTGTATGTCGTTATCGGGATTACGGCAGTAATTGTACGCCTGGAGCGCCTTCGTGTTTGACCAATATCTTTGATAGAACCGTGGATTGTCACTCCACAACAAACACTCGTTCCCGTCGTACGCCTTGTTTACACGTCCTTGATACTCGTTGACCGAGGAATTCCCCTCCGAGGTACGGCATTCCTTCGGATCGTAAGCTTCATTTGGCAAGCATGTTACCCAGAGAACGAGCCGAAACAACACGAATAATCCGAGCATCGTCCGGCGAACGTATGTGGTCATAATGTTGTTCGTCTCCAATGTTCGCAACTTATTTACACCATGCGCGTGTGATTTGAATCGGTTTGTTTACTTGAGCGGGAGGGTTGCAGGGGACACGTAAAACAAGAGTGATGGTTTCGTATAGTGTTTGTTGTTTTCAAGCGATTAGCCAATCAACCGTTTTATTTTTCTCATTTGAACAAACGATCGGTTCGTAGATTGCAGTGCCAATACATTTGAATCACTTATAAACAAAAAATTCACAGTTTAGTTATAACCACATAGAACATTTGTTGTGTAAACTTTCCAAATAATTGGATAGCATACCACGGGTATAAATTTGCTCCATACCAGACAACTCATTCTGAAAGCTATTTCCTGGTGTATAGCGGATTTTTGGTTGTATGATTCGATCGAAGTGTCCGCATTAGATATCTAAGTTGTCTTTAGCATAAACATAGAAAAATAAGTCTGGACAGATTGACAGATACGGTTATTCATGTTTATCAGCCATCAGATTATACTGCAATCGAACATTTAAATTTCTGCCTATCAGTTTCAAATGCATTAATCGTTTGCGATGCCAGTTACGTGAATTTCATTTGTAATGATATCTCGGGTTTGTAATTTTATAGATCACACTTTTGTGCACTCAAGAATGTTAGTTTGTGGATGCACATCAGAAAATTTGACTGATTACGTCGGTCGTATTTTATGTCTAACACGTGATACTGGATGAATATGATTCGAAAGATCCTCTGGCACGTTAGATAGCAACAGTCTAAGGATAATTATTAACTCGTATTCAAAGACTACAAGATGAATTTCCTGAAGTATTGTAAGGAACAGAGAGAGCGAGAGAGTTCCCCAGTTCCTCAAAGTCGGTCGAACACTCCCAGCGCACATGGAAAGAAGTGAACCAAGTGGTTAAAAAGCACATGTTTGCACACCGCGCCACGATCGAACATGCTTTGCATGACCCTCCCGCTTCCTGTTCTCAGGTCATCGGTTAATATGTTACACCTGTCCAACATTCGAACTTTTAACCTCATTTTTCGGGTCATTGTGTGATTTTTAGCCACTTAATTTGTTTTACACAATTGTATTATAAAGTCACATACTCACGACAATGTGGAAAACCGAAATGCTTTATTTTCGAAATCGATTTCAAATGACGCGTTAAGCAATTTTCTTTGCTGCTTTATCGTTCTAGAGAAAAGCTCAAGCTGCTAGCCCCGATATTTTCGTGTGCTTGAACTGATATTTATATTGAAATATTTTAATAGGCGTCCTATAGAACGTTCTCGACAGAGGTATATTCCCGGTACGAATAGAGACGGGTGAACTACAAAATAAGAAAATCTGAAATAGAGGTTTAATATTAAACAACGACGAATCCGTTTGGGATAAAAAGGTTATGGCTATTATACAATTCGATACGATCCAATTTGTAGTATTAAACTAATCTAAATTCTAAACAAGTCGATTAAATTTCGCCAACGCATGTGATTATTAAATGGCCCGTAAACTCATTTACCTCTCAATAAACGTTTGATCAATTCCAGCATTTATTTGCGCTGAAACTGTATGTCACTTTTAGATTATCAACAGGTAAGGACAGTAGGATTTTTAATCGCATGACTTGAAACAGTGGATAAATATTAGACAAGGTGAGAACTTGTAACCGCTGTTGAGTGATGCTGGTAAGATCGACCTGTCTATGAAATTAGCCCACAGAAATAATTCGTGTTCACATGCATTTCCGTTACGCACAAATCACGGCCGGTTTCATGCTGTGTGCAATCATCACTTAAGGACAGCATGATCAGAATCCGCATGCGATTGAATCAGTGGAATAATGGTAAACATAATGAGAACTGATGAGCCACTTTAGGATAGGGCTGACACGACTAACCTGTTCAATCACATGTGACTTACATGCATTTTACTTTTCAACATACCATGGTTGTGCGACTACCTGTCAGATCGCTACGTCAGAGTTAAAATAAACGGAATGCTATCCCAAATGTTCAAAGCCAACAACGGAGACTAAAGGATCCGTGATAGGCCCGCTCCTCTTTTTAATATACATAAACGATTTACCCCGCCCATACCTCATATCATCCAAATGATCCTGTTCGCGGCTGGTATAAAATTTGGAAGCAAATGAGTTCCGCAGATGATTGTGAGAAACTGCAAATGGATTTAGACAACAATCGTTTGGAATATGTTTGGGACCGATCGTGTATCCATATTGCAAAGAAATTTGAGTGTAATCGGTTAGATTAGTTTTTGGGAAACGTTTCACTTCTGACACACAAGCTTCGTCAGACAAAGGGTGATAGTCAGGACAGGGAACATGATTAAGTAGTATTCAACCCACCACCACTTATTTGACCTTATCACTAAACAGCCTATAGTACGCCTAGAGTGTGTCACGTCTCGTGGGAATGACCAGGATCAGTGGTCCATTTTCCTCACAGTGCATCTAAATCAATCTGATACAAGTGAACACGATCAAGGTCAGTTGACACAGCTGCCAACATACGTAAAAGTACATAACTAACGGGGCTAAGGCTATTTTTGAAGAAAAACAAAAATCTAATTAACTAGTAGGTATAAGGTGAATAAAAATTATTTACTTTCACATCAGTGCCGAGCGCCAGATTGTGGAGATTTCTGCCCCAT
This sequence comes from Atriophallophorus winterbourni, assembly GCA_013407085.1. Lineage (NCBI taxonomy): Eukaryota > Metazoa > Platyhelminthes > Trematoda > Plagiorchiida > Microphallidae > Atriophallophorus > Atriophallophorus winterbourni. The sequence continues at coordinate 175,202 of JACCGJ010002998.1, read as the reverse complement.
CCACCTTATTGAACGCCAGGCGACATGCCTTAGGAATTTCGACCGCCTCCGCGTGTAGGCGTTCGCTATACGGTTTAATACCACGTCACAATATTGCCAGATTGTTTTGATCTACGATGTGGCCCGTATATAAAACGCGCAACTTATAATGAAAGGAACACCATCTACAGACTTAACTTTAACGACTGTTTAGGTGTTTACATGGGGCAAACTTGCAGAGAAATTCGCACTAGAATCGAAGAACACCAAAAACGTGTCCGGAGACAGACCCGGGATGCGAGAGAATATCAATCCCTTATTCGTGATTCCGCCTTGGCGGAGCACGTTTTAGATACGAGCCACAGCGTAGATCTGGACAATGTGGTAATATTGAGACGCGGTATTAAACAGTTTAGCGAACGCCTACACGAGGAGGCGGTCGAACTTGCCAAGGCAGGTCGACTGGCCGTCAATAAGGTGGATGGGGCAAAATTCTCCACAATCTGGGGTCCGGCACTGATGCAAAAGTAAATAGTTTTTATTCACCTTATACCTACTAGTTAATTATATTTTTGTTTTTCTTCAAAAATAGCTTAACCTTAGCCCCGTTAGTTATGTACTTTTACGTATGTGGGCAGCTGTATCAACTGACCTTGACCGTGTTCACTTATATCAGATTGAGTTGGATACTCACTGTGAAGGAAATGGACCACTGATCCTGGACATTCCCACGAGACGTGACACACTTTTGGCGTACTCTAGACTGTTTAGCCGTAAGGTCAAATAAGGGTTTGGACAACGTTTCAAATTGAACGGCCATGAATGATATGGCATTCAACATGCGGAAACGTAAGATGCTCCAGTTCGGCAAGAATGTTCCTTGGGCATATTGATTGGGAACTGAAAACTTGACAGGGAGTTCGTTGGATAAAAGATCTTAACACCATGCACCTACATTTATTATCCCACCAATCGAAAACAATTTCTGCCCTTTGGATTTTTAATTGATTCTTGAACTGCTCAGTAAGCAATCTAATCCCATTTTTGCTTGTTATATTATTCGTTGTTGCCATATTATTCTGTGTTTTTTTGTAAAGCTGTATGCTTTTTAGACCATTAAAATTGAATTGAATTGAATTGAATAATATATATCGACGGGCCAACAGATTGTTAGGAATATGGCTGGTAACGTTAGCAAGGATAATGAACGTCTACCTTCGCACTACGATGGAGCATGCGGTAGACGTCTGAGCCACTTGGCTGAGAAAAGATATTGCTCTCTTTGATGCAATCTATCACAGAGAGACAAAGTTAATGATGGGTCTTCGCAATGCTCCATACACCGAAACCTTTTGACGTATGGGTCTATGTGACTTTACCCAAAGAAGGATACGGTGCCATATTATCTTGACCTATAGAATTATGTTTACCGAAGGAAATCCACTAAAACACTTGCTTGATGTGTGTGATGGGAAAGTGAGACGCGGACATACTTTATCACATTACGTCCAATTTTACCGTATTGTTTGTCCGTGCCATTTTTTCTCCCAATATGTAGTGGACTCTCCTTTTCTGGCGGTGTTTAAAGCGAAATTGGAGTTACATATGCAAAAGTATATCATTCGTGAGTCTTATATATGATATTATCTATTCCATTTATACTATTATATTTTTCACATTTTCATTCATACCGTCATTCTGTGGTGTTGTAAAGTATTAAATTTTTAACCATAAATCATTAAATCGATGGTTGGTTTCACGATTAATGCTTTTTGGACCATTAAAAACCGGGATTTTGCTGAGATATAAAGCACTAAACACAGTGATAACTGAGAAAGGCCGTGTTGCTCACCTACTCCGCACGTACACCTCACTTTGCGATTCCGTGTTTAGACACCGTAGCTCGTTGATTGGCTTCCATTTGCAACTTTGTATCTTCACAATAAACATTCATACTTCACACTATCGATTGGAGCAAACCACCGGATGTTTAGGCTAGCTCTCGTTCCACACAGATGGATATGCTTGCGACAACATTTAAACGCATGTCCACACAACCTACATACGTCCATCAAGCTGGACAGCTTCACCAAGTATCCAATGCAACAGTTTCTAGACCTTACGTTGAGGAAACGTCAGAGGGTATAAGTCGAATCTTGAATTACGCAGGTATACGAGTAACGCATAAAAGGGGTACAACGCTCCGATCATTATTAAAGCATCCCAAGGATAAAACACCTTCAGGCTGCACGACGAATTGCGTAAATAAAATCAACTACAAGGGTTGATCTGGAGTATATATCGGGCAAACATCCAGAGAAATTAGTACTAGGATAAGTAAACACAAAAATCGAACCGGTAAGCAGTCAAACATTTCCAGTGGATATCAATCATTGATGAGAGATTTAGCACTAGCTGAACACGTGCTTCACACAGGTCTCAGCATTGATCTTGATAACGTAGAAGTGATAAGGTGGGTAATAAAACCATACATTGAAGGACCTCACGCTGAGGCGGTTGAGTTACCGAAGGCTGGTAGGAATGCAGTCAATAAGATGGATGGGGCCGATATCTCCACAATCTGACGTATGGGTCTGCAGCGAATGAACATTAACGTACGTGACAGCTAGTGTGCGCACCAAGCTCTTAATCGAGCTAATCTGTCAGCAGATATCATTCACACCTTCCAAGACCAAAACAATTGAGGGATTATACTGCACGGGGGTGTGCCAGTAGATATTGATCGGGCCTGTTTATCATAACGAGCACAGAACCCACCCTGGACTTTGCGGTACTTAGCCAGCTTAGGATTGGTCAGGTGAATGAAATTTAAGCTTGATCACTTTTTTACTATTGACACACTTGGCCTGACGAAACTTCTGAGACAGAAGCGACACGTTCCCAATAAACAGCTCTCACAGATTCATTGCAAACTTTCTTTATTTCACTTTAGCCAACGCTTATGCACAGCGCACTATTCAACCCCTTTGCGCAATACACCTTTTGTCATAGTCTCATAAAAGTCATCGATGCCAGAGTTTGTGGAGACCCCGAGGCTTGACCAAACTATTTGGAACAAGGCCATGGCGCGTAGAACAAATTAAAATTGTCAACGTCTTCAGAACTATGTGAGCAGTTTAGTCTTTGTATCACTAACAATTTCATTCAAACATACCCACGTTCAAAGAAATTGCATCAGCTTGTTCTTCGTCTCGTTGAGCGCAGTAATATGAAAAGCACAATACTCAAGCGATCATAACAGAGCGCAAATGCTCACGCAGACCATTTATTGATTCGTGCAATACTGAAACTCACAAGACGCGATTTTAACATGCAACAATGATTGATAAGCCAAGGATCGATGCTGGCCTTTTGCGCGAGTCTAATCTTACGGAACTATGTATGAGAAATTACCCAACAAGACTGCATAAACTCGTTATGTCTTCCCTCTTCGACATTGAATGAGCAAATCAATTTAACTATTACATCTCAGAAGCTTTTTTTAAATTTGCCGGGGCGTCAGACAAGTGTCTTTGCACGGATTCAACATTATCCGTTCACTGCCCAAACGTTTGAGAACACAAACTGCTGTTGGAAGAAGATTCAGCTATCGTTTCCCAACACACATAGTAGCTTTTGTCGAAGATATACCGCTTTTTCCGGCATTTATGGAATTTGGGATTGTATAAAATATGAACAAAATCAAAGTCCATAGTCAACGGACTGTATCACTTCCAATTAGCAGTGTTGAAAACGGTCAGTTTCACATATCTGACCATTCACACTACTTTCTCACGATCGATTAATAGGATTAGCCATGACAAATTGTTTGTTCAAAACAAGTTCTTTGTTTGGTCCCGACACCAGTGTAGCGAGTGGGTGGGTTTGGGAGGGACCGGAAATCAATGTGCCAGGTCTTTTCGGGTCAACAAGTCGCAGCTGGCAAATGGTTACATTTCGTTCCAACAAGAACCGCTAAACCACCCCGCGTTGCACACACGCACATCCAACGTGTATCGATTCATCCCTGAGGTCAACCTGACCAACGCTATTCGCGTTCACCCACCATTCCCAAATCACAAGATAATCCAATTGGTCAATGGTGTTTATTAAGCACAAGACAAATAAAGAAACACACCAATGTATTGTGGTGCTCACATTCACATCTCTTACACACCACTACCGGTTTCTGGCTGTTTGCCGTCATCAGGTGGAGACAGTATGATCAGGTTCAGTGAGGCTTGAAACAGTGGTGAAGTGTTAATCAATGTTATGCTTGGTGTTCACCTTGTGTTCGCCGAGCTTGCGTAGTTGTTCTTGGATGTTTCGTCATCAGGCTAGATGACATCATTAGCAAAACTTCTTTCCAAGAATTCTCGAGCGTGGCACTCAACAACAAATTCAATTAACCAGCATCTCCAACTGGCTACAACATATGGACAAATGAGAAACCGCTCACGGAGAAGGCATAACATAAACTCGACCAATCCGCGGGAGTGACCGTGAACGGTCAGGCAAACAGTATAATAACCAACGAATTCGAACTGCAAGTTTTGTTGATGATGTCATCTAGCTTGATGACGAAACGTCCAAGAACAACTACGCAAGCTCGGCGAACACAAGGTGAACACCATCCACATTCTGAGCTACGAATATTTTCCTCTATTGCTGAATGTTATACTTGCATGCCACTGGTGTATAGAGTTCTTACCAGTAGTGGTGTGTAAGGGATGTGGATGTGAGCACCACAATACATTGGTCTTTTATATGCGCCTCGAGCTCTAGGCCAGTAATCACTTTGTGATTCTGTATTTGAATGAAACACACGCTTATCTTATATATAGGCAAACAAACAATTACAACGGTGATCCTCAAACATGTTTGTCTCGGTTGTCACTTCGACCTGATTTGGTAATCGATTTCGTGCCAACCTGTACACTTCAATATGAAACGCTTTTGGTTAAGATTTCATTACGCACCTCCATGTCTTAATCGACCGAAAGAGAATTACAAAATATTTATAGCCTTCTATTGCATTGCACGAACTAGTCTAGGCGAAATTTCTGAAGCCATCGAAGCCACGTAATGAGTCCTAAAAGGTTCAATACTGACTCCAATACGGCTCCCATTACGCAATTGACCATTTGCTTCCTCCGAACTCAGATGCTTTCACGGTAGAAAAATCAATAAGCGCAACAAAAACCACAGAATGACGAAGTATATATAGCAATAATGTAAAATCTTCCAGGAATTAACAGAAACTGTCACCGTACGGTTCATTATCTATTCACTGACCGAGGTAAAATTGTCCGATGAATGTCGAATCGAGAAAGTGGGGTAATTAAAATTTTGAATGTCTGCGTTTCCGAGTAAGGGCCTTGAGATTTAATTCAATTAATTCAATTTAACGGTTTAATAAGCATATAGCATTACAAAAGCCACAGAATAATATGCGAATTACGAATAACATAAGTAGTATAAACGGGATTTGTTTGCTTTCTGAGCAGTTCAGGAATCAGGTAAAAATCAATTGGACAGAAACTGTTTTCGATCGGTTAACTAGTAAATGTTTGAGGGGATGATCGTCCGTGTGCAAACTTTTAACTCAGCATAAGTTCACTCCGTATTCGTTTTTGGGTAAAAATATGTTGGCCATGTTATCACATTCGTTGCTGAACACGGTGATAAATCCTGTTAAGTAGATCAATATCATTCTTTAGGCTTGGATTGCATATTCAATAAGTTTTAAGTAAGTTGTGTACGGTATCTGTCGTGAAACGCCTGAATATCCTAGTGAGTTATATATATTTGAGACCGAGGATTCTAGTACGAGCACGGATCCATGATTGCGAAGTTTTTGTGCGTTGCTTTGAGCTGGAATTGTGATTAACGGATACATCTACATTTTTGTTGTATTTTGTGTAGTGTAGACTTTTCTTGCTCTACTACATAATTCGTTAGTCCGCATTTTTTCATTGACGATAAATTCTTATTGTACATTTTTGGTATATTTTTGAACACTCACATAATACCATACCATGAGCAATTTTTTATAAGTAATGTTTTTCACATCAAAAAATCACAGCTATTCCATAATCAACTTTCCAACTGCTGTGCGGTCGCATTATTTTACCTGACACTTCTGTTCATATCTTCACCGAATCGGCTCAGATTTATCCCATTCCGAAAATTCTGTGCTACTTTCGATCATATCTATCGGAATTTATTTGTTTTGCTCTTGTTAACGGATTCACTGCAATATTGACATATCGACGTAAATATCTTAGTTTTCTCACGCGCGCAAACATTTCCCCATCGCTAACTATTCTACAGTTTTTGCTATTATTGCGAAGATCGCGTCGAACAACACACTTCAGTACTTATTTCTGTATCCTACCTTGTGTGATTAACGATTTATAGTGGATTATTTGCTAAATGACGAAATCACGAGTTCCAAAGCAAAAACACCGACCAATCGACCAAACGTCCAAGCTCAGCCGAATAACCTACCTCAGGCTACCAACATTCGTGACCGCATCACGAGATCTAACATACGGACAAAAAATCGATAGATCAAGCTGTGACAGCGACAATGAACCTACCTGACCTCTGTGCCAAGGGCCTGGATACGGCGAAGGCAACAATTGTTGCAATGGCCAGCCCAGCTGGTAGGACGAACCTCGACACGCAGAATTGTTCCGAGGTCACGTGCAATGCGTGTGAACAACCGGCGAGTAAATTCATAACGTGTTTTCTGTAATAGGTAAAATCCAAGGTAAATGTGACCGTACTTTTGCCCTTGATTCGATAGCATTGATAAATAATGAAGAGGTTCCAGGCGCCTGCTGTGCCTGTGTTCGTTGCAGAGCCAAATTCTTGCACGATGCGGATAATTGAAGCAAAATTATAATTTCGAGTTGAACCTTCGACGTGTGGAGGAAATATTGGTGTGTACGCGAGTGATCACCGATGTGAACAATCATATCGATACACCGATTTCGGAACCACCACTGAAGGTATCTGAGACTAAGCCTATTGTTTTGCCAAAAAAGAAAAAAGCAGGGTTAATCCCGTTTAGGAATCAGTTAAAACGACCACGGAATTATGAAATTCTTAAAAAGGATATGCTGTTACGGTCGATCTCAGCTGTACACTCCAAAACTGCTGTACCCGACTCACAAAGTCAAGCCTAAAATGGTTTAAATTAAAAAACTGACTTTCCGGTTCGCAAAAAGAACTCCCCATACGCGCTGAGCGTGATATGTACGAACGTTAGCGAGTCCCAAGAAAGCCTGTTTGATAACAAACAGAAAGACGATCTCAAGAAATTATCTTAACTTTGCCACCTAATGCAAATTGACGCAGACAAAGTGAATCGTCACTCAATTTCAGCTCACATTGGTCAACCTCGGTTGCTGAAGGTAACACTGAATTGCGAGGCTGATATAGAAAAGTATCATCAAGTATAGTTCTACTTCGTGTACCAGAAAATACTTATCGAGCATCGATTCAGGAAACCGTAGAGCACGATGTCAAGCAGTGGCAATACAATGCGTGTTCTCTAGATATTTCTGATGCCGTTGTTTTGGCCACTTGTCGAGCTCCTTTTTCGTCAAATAATATCCATTTACAAAGGTGGTTGTCGTTATTAAGTTAAAAATTACAGGCCGGTGACATTGCTGTCTTCTGTATCAAAAGTTTTTTGAGCGAATAATAACCGCAGAAATAGTGCGACATCGGAAAACGAACCAACTTTTGGCAGTTGATCAACATGTATTTCGCAGAAATCGCTCTTGTCTAACAAATTTGTTGACAAGCTTAGAAGATTGGACGAGGATTGTAGATGCGTGTGGCTGTATTCGTGCGTGCTACCTGGGCATTTCTAAAGCTTTCGACGGATTTGATCATAATTTACTCACGAACAAGCTAAAGATACAAGGTATTGTTGGAAAACTATATGAATTGAAAAGTGATTACCTCAGTAACAGACACATCAGATTTCGTGTGAACGGCCTATTATCGAAGAAAATCGATGTCAATAGTGGTGTTCCACAAGGCTCAATGCTTGGACCAATACTCATCCTAGTCTATATGGACGATATACCAATACCGAATGACAGTGAGATGGTTTTGTTTGCTGACGATATAAAAGTATGAAGGCGAATCAGCAATGCGTATTATTGTATTTTGCTGCAAAACGATTTGAATGCTTTGTACAACTGGTCATCCGAAAATAAACTGTCATTGAATATGCAAAATTCGAAGATCATTCAGAACGATCGTGATCTTGGCTTTTCCTATCAATACAAGTTCGGCGACAGAAACCTAGAGTACACTGAAGAAGAAAATGACCTGGTTGTCTGGATTTGCGGTAGTTTGAATATTAGTCTAAATGCGAAGCCGTTTACAAAGCGCGTCTCGGCTGTTCGGCACGTTACGGCGAATATTTGGACGCTTTCCCCGGGGTTTTTCCCTCTCGTGATGAACACATATATACACTCGGTTCTAGACTATGCCACACAAGCCAGGACACCATGGCTCCAAAAAGACTTCTTACTTCTGGATCGCATATATCAGTGAGCTTCTAAGGTTGACATTGTACTCGAAAATATGCCATTCGCCGGGCGACTCAGACGACTGGAGCTGAGGACACTTGCACAAAGGAGAATGCGACGTGATCTCATCCTCGCATACAAAATACTTTCTACTGTTTTCCACCCTTTGGGCTTATTGTTTCACCTTCGAACTTCCAGCAACAGCCGTGGAGCTGGTTGCAATTTGGAAATACCACATTCCAAACGGAACTGCCGCAGGTATTTTTTTTGGTGGGTGTGATTTGTTTGGAATTCCCTGCCTGCCGATTTGTTAAACACAAACAGTTTATCTATATTCAAATCGAAACTTGACGATTATATGAGAGCTCATACAAATTTGGCCCCGGAACTATTAATAAACTAACATCGTCCCATTGATTTTGATTTTATTTATACATTTATACATTTGTACCTATAGTTCCACTCTATGGTTATTGTAAAGTTAATTGCTTTTTCAACCATAAATCTTTTATCTTGCACATTAACGGTTTTTGTCGCTTCTAATCTCCGTTTATGGTTCGTCTAAATTGAAGCTATTCTTCATATATATGACATCATTGATGAATCTATTACGTATTCTCACGTGTTGCTCCCTCTCGATGTAGATGAAGTGGTCAGTGATCTTATTTATGCTATGCTAGACGACAAGCCATACGAAAAACTCACATCCTAATTAATAGATCGAGGTGGTATTTCCGATCTAAAGAAGATGGAAACCCTTATTACAAAATGGCTCTTGGGGATGAAAGAGCTACTTGGAGACAAATGATTGAAGAGTGCTTTTCCAATCAGTTGTGGTTTAAATAACTCAACTAATATTTGCCATGTGCTTGCTGGTTTGCGTATTTAGGCAATATTAGAGGAACTAGCACAAGCGTCTGATAAAATGTAGAAGCAAAGAAATTCGACCAAATTAAGATAGATTTTACACCACTCAATTCGCACTATCCATGTTCGGATATTGAAAAACAAGGCGCCGAACTTACTCATGTGGTCAACTCATTATCGTCGAAATCCTCATCACGGCCACCCTTAAAATCTTAATCTCGACCATCAAGAATCCCTGAGCATATTTGTTGGTACCACAATAGATATGGGGATAAAGACTCAAAATGCATGCCCATGTTAGAAAACCATCAAATTCAAAATTCAGCCATTAACACCGACCAAACCCGAGTAGCCTGTTATACGTTAAAGATAAATCGATTGGTCTACTTTTCTTGGTCGATGCTCTCGATGAAATAATCGTCATTCCTTCTGCATCCATTTTCTCAAAACCGTTGTCCTACACGTTACAGGAGGCAGATGACACCATAGTTAACACTCGCGACCAACGCCTTCTAACCCTCAATTTATGACCGAGACGCAGATTCTACTTGGTGCTTATTATTGCTGAGATTAATTGCCCCACTATCGTTATCGACTTTTTGTCTCACTTCATCCTAACTGTCGAAATTAAACAGTGAAGTTTAGTGGAAACGACAACCTCATTTCAAGTGTGAAGCATCAATACCAGGACCATTTTCTCGGGGAGCAATAATTTCACTCCAGTAATTTCGAAATTTAGTTCTGTACTGCATGAATTCTTCTCCATCATGCAACCTTCACGACCGATATAAAAGTGGCCCACTCTATGAAAGACCAGATCGTCACTAGCACAGTCTGTTTCAGACCGATCCGTTTTACCCTTCTAAACTGAAATTGCGAAAGTCAGGTTTGAGCATAAGCTGAAGCTTGGATTCATTCGCCAATCCTCTAGCTCCTGGTCGTTATCACTACATGTGGTCCAACTAGAAGATGTCAGATGAGTGAAAGCGGTGGTGTTTACCGCACTATTGACAACCCGATTGGTGCCGGACATATCTCCGGTGCCACATAGACACAATTTCCGTTTGAATCTTTCCACCACACTTATTCTAATCAAGCTTGATATTGTCCATGCTTACTGCCACATCCCGGTAGCCGGGGAAGAAATACTTATCAGTGCAGTAACCAATCCATTCTGCTTCTACGAATTCACTCGAATGCCTTTTGGTCTGAGAAACGCTGCAAGACTTTCCAGCGTATCATCGACCAAGTGCTTCGAGGTTTGCTGTTGGCCTACGCATACATCGACGTCTTCTTAATTGCCCGTAACTCTCCAGAACTGCACACCACACACATTTGTGTTGTTTTGGAGCGTTTTAATAACCGAAATCAACCCTAGTGAATGCATTTTCGGTACAGACACACTGTATTTTCTCGGCCACCGCCTCACTCAATTTGTTATTACAAGCGATTTACGTCTTTCCTCTTCCAACAACGGTAACTAAGTTGCGCCGTTTTATTTGTATGATCAATTTTTAACGCCATTTTATTCCAGACTGTGAAAATGTCATTGCACCTGTAACTGATTTGCCCAACTTGAGAGCAAAATCACTTCAGCTTTCGCCAGATACACTTGAAGCTTTTACCGCGTCAAAAAAGGCTTTTTGCAGTAACACCTCACGAAATTTGTGATCATATGTTTGTAGAGGGTGATCGGATCTGGCAAAGAGATGAGGAAGATTGAAGTCCGCCATGAGTAGTAATTGCGAGCTTCGCTTATAATAACCTGTTATTTTGAGTATCATTCGAGGCTGGGGGCGATATGTGATACCAAGAATGCAATCGTCGTGTGACACATTCGTGAGACTGCACCAGAGGGTATCTTCGAAATCAAGGTTCGGATCGTGAATTTTCATGCACTGAAGCCGTTTGTGACAGTATAAAGCCACACCACCACCTTTTATTGGGCGATCATGTTGGGGATTGAGAGTTCACTTTCAGTCATCCAGGATTGAAACCAGGTTTCAGTATCAGCGTGTATCGTTTGCACAGCTCGGTCAGTTCCGTCAATTTGTTCCACAAACATTGTTCTAGACATAGTCTTAACCTCTGATGGCCGTTGAAGATGTTCAATATCACCATCCGCTGGGTCGAAGTGACCACCTCCATTTACTCTTTCAATACGTCTGCAACGCCAGTAGAATTCTAAAACAAAAAAAACTAAACTTAAAAGTGGATTACATTAGTTTGATGGAAACAATGGTAATTTTCGATGAACATTATATACATTTTAGGGATCCGAACTCGCATTGCACACCCCTGACAGAATACGTCATCAACATGATACATTTCAGCAATCGATTGGAATATGTTTGGGACCGATCGTGTATTCATAATGCAAAGGAATTTGAATGCAATCGGTTAGAGTAGTTTTTGGGTAACGTTTCACTTCTGACACACAAGCTTCGTCAGACCAATTGTGATAGTCAGGACAGGGAACATGAATAAGTAGTAGTCAACCCACCACCACTTATTTGACCTTATCACTAAACAGCCTATAGTACGCCTACAGTGTGTCACGTTTCGTGGGAATGACCGAGATCAGTGGTCCATTTTCCTCACAGTGTTTATCCAAAACAATCTGATCCAAGTGAACACGGTCAAGGTCATTTGATACAACTGCCCACATACGTAAAATCACATAACTAACGGGACTAAGGCTATTTCTGAAAAAAATCTAATTAACTAGTAGGTATAAGGTGAATAAAAACTATTTACTTTCGCATCAGTGCCGAGCTTCTGTGCCAGAAGTGAAACATTACCCAAAAACTACTCTAACCGATTGCACTCAAATTCCTTTGCATTATGATACATTTCAATTCTAAATATGTTCCGAATAGCAAGGAACCACACTTCAGAATTCGTAGTCGGACTAGAAAATGGTTGACAAAGCGAAATGTGGGATGGGCTATTCACAGGGTCACCTGAACTGATTCGATCTGGGCAAACGTTCGGAATTGTGGAATCAAGTCACAAATCTCATACGAGAGGACAAGCAATATCACCAGCTTCGGGTGGCAGTAAGAATGCAGCAAAATCCCAAACTGCTCTATCGAACTGTTAACAACACTACGAAGCTGAAATCCGGTTTTTTACGATCATAGCAGATAACGGACTAACTGATTCTGTGCTGAAAACCGCTAACGTTCTCGCCAGTTTTTATTCACGAGTTTTGACCTCCAAGGATGCATTACAATCATCGGAATTGTCAGTACCAATTGTGCCGGAGAATATATGCGATATATGCATCAATTCTGAAATCGTGCAGCACAACCTACGCAGGATAAATATCAACAAGTTCCCGAGAGCTGAAGGAATCACACCTGCAATCCTAAATTTATGCGGCAATCAATTGTGCGAACCACTTTGTGATTTATTTATTCACAGCGGTCACGTGTGCAAACTTTATCGGAAGGCGGTAAGCCGCAAAGCCCGACAGGCTAATTGTTTTGTTTGTCGTGATAAGGTTCATATGAAGTGCGATGCTTCTTTGACAGTCGATGCCCTTACGGTTATCAATGAAGACGAAATTCCAGGAGTTTGCTACATCTGTCAGATATGCAGATCTCAATCAAGAAATTTTACGAAGACAACGGTGAGCTCACAGACCGACGAGGATATGAAAATTTTATGTTCAAATGGTAGTGTACAAGGAATCGAAGGTCTGCTAAACGAGATTCTGATTGGTAAACTTGGATCTAGAGCACATTTTGAACATCATGTATCCTCACCGGTTATAGAAAGGCAGCAAACCGAAAAAGGTGACGATCAAGCTGTACACAAGCGCCCACATAATTAGAAACACTTTTCTGACGCGAACTCCTCTTGCACTAAATGGTTACGAAGACCAAGATCCCTGCTCATCGGGAGGTTCCGCTTAAACAATCGGTTTTAACTTCTAATGTTGCCGCCCCAAAGATCGCAAAAAATCTCTCTGTAATCTGTACCAACATACAGGAGTCTAGCGAGACACGTCTGGCGAATAGACAACGATACGACCTAGAACAATGGTCAACACGTTTTACGTTGATGGGGTTGGAAACGATAAAACCTTCAGTTGTTACACGTTTGGTTCGCCACCAAAGCTCCCGAAACCTTGGCGAAGCGCGGCTACTAAAAGACAATCTTGCCTTTCAAACCGTCTGCTCTCCCTCGATGACTGGACACAAGCTGTAGACAAAGGTCTCACCATACACGCGTGTTATCTTGATATGTCCAAAGCATTCGATCGTGTCAACCACAGTCTGTTACTACAAAAAATGGAGCAATGTGGCATCAAGGGTTCATTACTAGCCTGGTTTGAGGATTATCTCCGCGACCGTGTCATTCGAGTAAGGGTTGACGGTGCTTTATCACGACCCATTGCAGTAACGAGTGGGGTGCCGCAGGGATCAGTGCTTGGACCAATTCTTTTCCTGATCTATGTAAACGACTTACCGAAACTTGTTCGCAGCAAAATCTTGTTATTTGCGGATGACATCAAGCTGTGGACACAAGTACGCACAACTGAAGATTGCAGACAGCTTCAGCTGGAACTTGATGCCTTACAGAACTGGTCAGTTAGAAATGAACTAACATTCAATTTCAGCAAATGCAAGGTATTGACTGTTGGAAGACATTTTGAGTTCTCTTACACCCTTGGTTCCCATATTCTTGAAAGCACTGACAAGGAGAAGGACTTGGGTGTGTGGGTAAGCAGCACGTTGAAACCGTCGCATAACGCCACAGCTGTATATGAAAAAACGTCGCGAGTTTTGCTTCTTCTAAAACGCGTGTCCGGGAGTTTCACGAAGCAAATAGTTCATCGAATAATTAATACATACTTGAGGCCAACCTGATGGGTGACATGAACGCGAAATTGGGTTCAGACAACACAGAGAGAGAATCTGTGATGGGTACGCATGCCCTAGGTGAAATGAATGAAAACGGTGAACTTTTCGCAGATTTTTGCGCGCTCAACGATCTGGTCATCGGAGGCAGCATCTTTTAACACCGAAACATCCACAAGGCCACCTGGGCATCACCAATCAAATCGATCACCTATCGATTTCACGAAAATGGAGACATAGTCTTCTTGATACACGCGTAATGCGAGGTGCGGATGTTGCTTCAGACCACTACCTTCTAATGGCCAAAATTAAAATCAAGTTGAGAGCTTTCAGCGAAACCGGCAGTCGGCCTAGTGTAAAGTACCACACGCAGAAACTAAGGGAAGAGCGTACAAGAGAGATTTTCTCAATCTCACTGAAAAACAGATTCGAATCGCTCAACAACTTAACCCCTGAGCTCCCAATAAATGAACACTGGACCGCTCTGAAAGACTGTTGGCAAGACACTTGTAAGCACGTAATTGGCAGACGGGTAAAGAAAGACAAAGAGTGGATCTCGAGTGAGACTTGGACACTGATCAACTCGAGAAGGCAGCTGAAACAACAGATCCTCCGGTGTAAGGACACCAAGCAGAAAAACCAACTGATCAAACAATACGGCTCCCTAAATAAAGACGTGAAACGAAGTGCCAGAAGTGACAAGAGGCGGTTCTATGAAATGCTGGCAACGGAGGCGGAAAATGCAGCAGAAAAGAGAGACCTGAACACTGTCTACAACATTACCAGAACCTTATCAGGAAGGAAAATACCTTACGGCAAAATAATAAAGGACGGTGAAGGTAACCTTATCAGTCAGGAATCGGTGAAAGAAAGCGATGGATGGAGCACTTCAAGGAACTCCTAAATCGACCAGCACCTACTTCAGTCACTGACATCCCACCTGCAACAAATTTGCTAGACGTAAACACCGACTCCCCCGGTCGAAATGAAATCCTTTCTGCCTTAAAATCACTAAAGAATGGCAAAGCTCCAGGCCCAGATGGGATTCCACCAGAAGCTCTGAAGGCTGATTTGGACACCTAGGCTGGTCAAACTTCCTAAGAAAGGGGATCTGAGGCTATGCAAAAACTGGCGAGGTATCATGCTGCTCTCAGTCCCTAGTAAAGTACTTACACGCATCATCCTTATGCGTTTTCGCGACGCTATCGACCAAGTGTTACGGCCAGAGCAATCAGGTGGCATCGACCAAATTGCGACCCTCCGCATAATAATTGAACAAAGCATTAAATGGCAATCGCCTCTTTGCCTCAACTTAATAGATTTTGAGAAAGCCTTCGACAGTGTGGACCGCGAATTCAAATGGAAGCTTTTGCCACACTATGGGGTCCCACCGCTATACATGGACCTCATAAAGCAGCTGTATGAAGGTGCCTCCTGTCAGGTAATTCACAACGGAAGACTGACCGATCCATTTGGAGTTGAGACTGGCGTTCGCCAGGGATGCCTGTTGTCCCAATGAATTTTCTGTTGATAATAGACTGGATAATGAAACAGACAGTAAAAGGTGAGAGGAATGGTATCGATTGGAAGGAATCCGAGCATTTGGAGGATCTGGAATACGCTGATGATGTCTGCTTGATATCACGTGACCCCCAACGTCTTCAGAGAAAGACCGATAGACTAGCACACTTTGCTTCATATGCAGGACTACGCGTGAATACCGAAAAAACAGAAGTCCTCCGTGTGCTAACTGATGAGCACCCATCAATCACCATCAATGGTAAAGCAGTCAAAGACGTCACGCAATTCGTCTACCTCGGCAGCATTGTTTCAATAAGTGGTGGCACGGACGAAGACATAGTCGCCAGAATCGGCAAAGCAAGATACGCGTTCATAGCTTTGAAACCCATTTGGGAGTCGAAGGTTCTATCAAAACGCACGAAACTCCGTATATTCAGAAGCAACGTCAAATCCGTGCTACTCTATGGATCGGAAACCTGGCGAGTGACAGCAAAGTCTTCTGGCCGCTTGCAATCATTCCACAATAATTGCCTTCGTCGAATTATTGGGGTAAAATGGCCAGAAAAGATAAGGAATCAAGACCTGTGGCAGATTGCTGCTGAGGACCCGATCGCCCAGCAGATCAGTAGAAGAAAGTGGAGATGGGTTGGGCACACCTTGCGGAAACCTTATGATGACATCACGCGTCATGCTCTGGTATGGAACCCAATCGGGAAGAGACGGGTCGGACGCCCAAGGCTATCTTGGAAGCGCTTGTGTGAAGAGGAGATCCGCAAGTGTGGACTTAACTGGAACGACATCAAACTGGCTGCTATGGACAGACCAAAGTGGAGACAAGTTGCCGAGGCCCTAAATTCCTCCAGGAACTCAAGGGATTAAGTCAAGTAAGTCAAGTGAGGCCAACCATGGAGTATGCGGTTCTGGATTGGTCACCCTGGCTACAGAAGGACATCAGCCTCTTGCAGAGAATATATCATCGGACCACCAAGCTCGTACGTGGTTTGAAACATAAACAACACGGAGATCGAAATACAAGACTCAATCTCTTCGACTCTCCCTACCGCCGTCTTAGAGGCGACTTGATTCTTATGTTCAATATACTGCATACCCACAACCATCCCCTGAATCAACTATTCACACGACTACCAACACGAACAAGCCGGAGTCATAACTATACAGTACTTATTCGCGACTCGAGGCTAAACTGTCGAAGGTATTTTTATTCTGTACGTGTATGTTTTACATGGAACTCCCTACCCCGTAACGTTGCACACTCACCCAACTTGGATATATTCAAATCGAACTTGGACAACTTCATGTCGACCAATCCAAACATTGAAACAATATATTCTGCATCATAAAGCTTTGAACCAATGCATCGAAGTAAACTATACATATTTACCCTATCAAAACGGTTGGGAACAATTTCTGCTCTATGTATTTTTACATGATTCCTGAACTAATCAGTAGGCAAACAAACCCCGTTTTACTACCTATGTTATTTGTAATTCGCATATTATTCTGTGGTTTTTGAAAGCTATGTGCTTTTTAGACCATTAAATTGAATTGAATTGAATTGAATTGAATTAAACATTGAGAGGGATATGGAGATTGTTACGTGACATACCTACGTGCAACGCTCGAATCTTCGCCGATATACCCTGTTGGGAAAGAAAAGGATGCGGAGACGTCCGTAAGAAAATCGATGAGCGCAGTCTGATCCTTCTAGGCGTTCCAGAGGCTAACAGTACAACAGAAGCTGTGAAACAACAACATAACACATTTGCGAGGTCACCAATCGAAACTTTACCAACAGCATAGCAGGTTGAACTGCCGCAAATATGCATTTTCCGTTCGCAATGTGCAACTGTGGAACAGTTTACCTACTCATGTGGTACAATCTGGAACAGTTGAAGTTTTCAAGAAATCACTAGATATCCAAATGGACAAGTATGTTTTTTTATGTTTGACAATAATAGTTGTCACGGCCGGGGCGGTTTTGGGGATAAGCTCCCAATTCCAAAAATGCTCCAATGGCCTGTGTCTCATATAGCCTCTGACAATCAAGTCTAGCTCCTGGCCTGCACGCGTGGTCCTGTGTGACCCGGCGGAACTGCTTCTACTGACAGGAGAAAGGGCGAGGGCGGCTGACTGGCGCCTCAAAACCAGCATGCTTCGGGCAGGTGGAGCTCGTTAATCAACGAAGGCGGCCCACCTAGGGGAAGGAAAACCCTTATCTCGAACCCCCACTGCCTTGTGGCTACATCAATTCATGAAAAAGGCTTCAGGAGTCAACCTCGAGGAAAAATTCGGAGCCGCAGTCCCGTTAGGCAATCCGAAGTTTATTCAACTTCGTTCTGCCAGCTCCTGCGACGGCATCGTTGTCCAAACGTATCAGCCTAGCTGTTCCTTTGGTTCCAGTGGTGCCGTGGAGAGGGATCACTTGCTGCATGGGCAACAGCTAGTTCTCCATATTGAACTGCCCAGGCGTACATCACAACGCAACAATGGAGAGGACACTCCATTCCGCTTCTACGAAAAATAACACGGGAAGCAGCAGATACCGGTTAAAAACTATGGCTCGACTGGCGCAAAACTGAGCGCCTGGGGCTGCTTTCGAAGGTGGGAGAGACTTCCAGGTCTCATTGGACGGCTACCGCCCGCCTCAAGCTGGGCAGCCCCCTGTCAATAATGTACCGTCTCGCCACGGTCTGCTATCCTTAATGGGTGCATGGGTATTAGGAATCAACCGACAAGCAGACTGTATTTTTCCGCACCAGCGAATCGAAATACCAAACAACAAATGTCAGTTCTGAAACTTGGAACCTGGAACGTCCGGTCCATGCTTCCAAGATATCATGACGACGTCTCGAATATCAGAGGCGTTAAAAAGTCCGCCGTGATTAACAACGAACTAAAGAGGCTGAATGTCGACGTGGCTGCCATACAAGATACGCGCTTACCAGACAGTGGTAAGCTAACAGAAAGTGATTACACATTCTTTTGGAAAGGAAGAGGTTCCGATGAGCCTCGACTGTATGGAGTTGGGCTTGCCGTGCGAAACGACATAATAAAAGCAACAGAACCGAGCAGCAGCGGGAGCGAACGGATTTGGACTTTAAATCTGAGGTGCGTTACTGGTACCATTACGTTGGTCAACGTTTATGCACCGACGCTCTCTGCGACGCCTGCTGAAAAAGACGCTTTTTATCATAACCTCACAGCCGTCCTGAAAAACGTGCCACAGAAAAATGGTATAGTGGTATTGGGTGATTTCAATGCCAGAGTTGGCGCAGATTACTAGTCTTGGCAAAACTGTCTCGGAAGGTTCGGTGTAGGTAAAACCAATGAAAACGGGCAACGCCTTTTAGAATCTTGAATCTGCTTCAGAAAACTTGAAATCGATTAAAAGCTGTATATGCCGAGTCGCACTTTCCACTTTCGGTCCGAAGAAAGCTCGAACGAGCGACTGGTTCGAAGCAAACGCTTCTGAGATGACTGCTGTGCTGGATGAGAAACGCTCAGCTTTCTTGAGGTTCAAAGGTATGCCAACAGATGAAAAAACTTACGTCTTCTAAGAGCAGCTAGAAATAAGGTCCAATAGACTGCAAGACGTTGTGCAAACGACTATTGGACTGAAGTTAGCCTCATTATCCAAAAAGCTGCGGATACCGGCAATTTTCACGGTATGTATGATGGGATCAAGAGAGCCATTGGCCCAAACAAACTTAAAACGGCTCCCATTAAGTCTTTATCTGGTAAGCCGATTGTCGACAAAACTCAACAGATGGAAAGATGGGTAGAGCACTTCTCCTCCCTCTACTCTAGGGACGGTACGGTTCTACCGCATGCACTTGAAAATGTCGAACGGTTGCCGACCATTAAATATCTAGATACCCCTCCTAATCTTGATGAGCTCAATAAGGTAATCGACCGCTCAGCGAATGGGAAGGCACCTGGTGACGACGGAATTCCACCTGAGCTCATCAAATGCGGTAGAGCAGCATTATTACAGCCTCTTCACCATTTGCTTCTTCAGTGCTGGCAGGAGGGGGGTGTCCCACAAGAGATGCGAGACACAAAGATCATCACGCTATTTAAGAATAAGAGTGACAGAGGCGACTGTGACAATTACAGAGGAATCTTTCTTCTGAATGTCGTAGGCAAATTGTTTGCTACAGTCTTACAGATCCGGCTGCAAGTTTTAGCTGATAGAATTTACTCCGGATCTCAATGTGGCTTCCGCAAAGGAAGATCAACCGTTGGCATGATCTTCTCCCTGAGACAACGTCAAGAAAAGTGTCGGGAACAGCGTATGCCATTATATGCTGTTTTTATTGATTTAACTAAGGCATTCGACTACGTCAGCAGGGAGGGTCTTTTCAAAATGCCTGATCTGATAGGCTGCCCCCTAAGGCTGCTGAGACTCGTTATTTTGTTCCACTCAGTCTTGAAGGGCTAAGTCCATTTTAACGGTTGCAGTTTAGAAGCATTTGAAATTCGCCGAGGCGTCAAACAAGGGTGTGTTGTTGCTTCCACGCTGTTCGGCATTTTCTTTGCTCTGCTTCTGAATCACGCTTTTAAGACGAGAACAGAAGGCATTTACATACGCACGTGAAGTGATGGCAAGCTTTTCAACCTGAACCGGTTGAGAGCACGAACCAAAGTACGGGATGTGATCATCCGTGACCTGTTGTTTGCCGACGATGCAGCCTTTATTGCTCACTCCTAAGAGAACCTACAGTCGCTAATGGATTGCTTTTCGTCGGCATGCAAAGACTTTGGTCTAACAATCAGCATGAGCAAGACCAAAGTCCTTGGTCAAGGGACTGTATCGCCACCAATCATCACTGTTGGAAACTGTCAGCTCGAACCAGTACATCATTTCACATATCTTGGTTCAACCATTGCGGATAACCTCTCGCTACAAACGGAGATTGATAAGCGGATTGGCAGAGCAGCTGTCATTTTGTCCCGATTGAACTCTCGTGTTTGGCGTAACCTCAAGCTGACTGTAAAGAGAAAGATGAAGGTATACAGCGCGTGCGTACTAAATGCTTTACTATACGGCAGTGAAACCTGGGCCACCCACGCAATACACTAACGGAAGCTGAATGCTTTCCATCTACGAAGCATCCGTCGTATCTTGAACATATCGTGGATGGACATAGTGACTAACGCTGAAGTGCTTTCAATAGATGGTCTACAGAGCATGTTCACCCAATTATGTCAGCGCCGCCTGCGGTGGCTTGGTCATGTCCATAGAATGGAAAATGGTTGTATTCCGAAAGATCTACTCTACGGTGAGTTGCAATTAGGAAGTCGACCATTGGGCATACCGCACTTGCGGTACAATGATGTTTGCAAAAGAGACATGAAAGCTCTTGTCATTGACCCCGCAAGCTGGGAAGAACTTGCTTTTGACCGCTCACTTTGGAGGCATTGTGTAAATCGTCGACTGCATGCCGGGGAGGAGCAAATATAGCTCCTGGCTGCTGAACGCAGATCACGCCGCCGACGTGCAACTGATACAATACAACAGAGTTCTGACGATCGTTGCAAGCGCTGCGGGAGAGATTGTTCCTCCCGAATCGGACTGTTTAGTCATTCAAAAAGTTGCAAAACATGAAATTCATGCGATGTGATGTACATCCATGGTCGACATCGACCGACGGAGGCCAACAACAATCTAACAATATTTTGATATTTTTTATGATCCTACCCAATGTACATTTTTGTGGGTCTTGTAAAGCATAGCTTTTTACCCGCATATTATCTATGAATAAACACAACTATAAACAGTGGCTATACGTTGCAGAAGCGATTGGAGCTCACGAAAGTGTTGTCGCGAATAACTTCAGGATACCGAGGTCATCAAACTACAAAGGCGATGGACCACCCCATTTAAAACTCACTTTCTTAACTTCTGCTACGACAGCCTTTGTCAGACAAAATTGGAAAATACACATTAAAAATATCCCCAATGACCTCAGACTCAGCATACCGAAGGCTGCTCCCGAAACACAAGCTGCAGCAACGCCGTGTGAAGACACGGACAAACTAATCTCCGAGAGGGTCGGACATACAAACATCATCCGCGTAGGCTCGCTACACACGAAAACCACTGTTAAATGCATATACACAAATGCACAGTGCTTGCGGAACAAAATCGCCAAATTATCCCATTTTAACGCTCAGTTTTCTGCTGACATCATTGCTGTTACTGAAACATGGTTTTACGATCAGGTGAACGATTGTGTAATTGAAATGCGAATCCCAACAGAAATCGAATTGAGAAGTCACGCCACGGCAAACAAAATGTGATGTGTTTAACGGGTGAGTTGATTATGTACCAATATCGTATTCAACAGATGAATATTGTTCACTGAGTTATCGAACAGAAAATCGGTGGAATGCGAGTGATGACGATAACAGGAAATCGATAAATCACTATGGCGGTATCGGCAATCGGAACTTGACATCCTGTTGGAGGAGAGGTCAGCCAACCAGCTCAGCTTGCATCGTGGTGGGTAGGTTTTGCGGAACCACACCACAGATTGCGAGCTAGCACTTCCCAGCATGATCCTACTTCGACGAGACCGTTCAAGATCAGGTGGTGGAGTTGCTTTGTATTATAACGAACGTCTTCAACGCACAGCTGTCCCTGACACAAGGTTTGAGCTAGAGGACACCATGTGGTGTAGCCTTCGCTTGGAAACTGGAGAGAACTGTAAGCTTGGTGTGATCTACCGCTCGCCCAACTCTTCCGATGCCCACAATGAAACGTTGTTACAAATGATGAGCAGCGCTGTGAAACTTAGAGGATGCCAATTGTTAATAATGGGTGATTTCAACCTCCCACATCTCTACACCAAAAGTGTGCATACTCAGCAATCGCGTGAGTATAAATTCCGTGAGGTAATCACTTTCACTCCCCTATACAACCATGTCCATTCATTCACTCGACAGAGGGGCCTCAATGAATCATCAATTCTAGACCTGGTTTTAACCTCCGAATCAATAGCAGTAGAGTCAATGCAGTATCATAGTCCTTTGGGGCTAAGTGACCATCTGGTGTTGTCCTTCGAATTCGTGTGCAACGCCAGAAGGGCGTCGGGCGACGTTAAGTTCATCAGGAGAGTCGATTACTTCGGCCTTCGTGGTGCCATTACGATTATGAAGGAATAACATCTTGATCTAACGAATGCACAAACTCATTGTTCTAGTCTGTTAAGTTATATCGGTACAAAACTAGACGAAAATTCTACTCGTGTTCCCATAAGGAAATCAAGAACATTTTGCTTCAAACTCCGAAGCCGCAATCGGAAGTGGATAGCCATGCGAAAGTTCGCATGGGCTACACACAGAATAACACGAACAGACGCATCTTGGGAACACTTTCGTAGTTTTTGTAACAAGGTGACGTCCTTAATCCGAGAAGACAAGCAATATCACCATTGTAAGCTGATCGACTAGATGGAACGACATCCTAAGTTGCTGTACACCTTCGTAAACACCGCGACCAAGGTTAATCCAGGTGTATTTCCTATCCAGACAGAGAACGGACTGACTGACTGCGCAAGTATTTCGTCCAAAGAACGTGCCAACGCTGAGGTCTTTGCCGCGCCCACTACAGGTCAAATGCCTTAGTAACATCGAGGTAAATCCTACGGTTGTGCGAAAGCATTTACGCGGCTGAACGTTCGCAAATCACAAGGAGAGGATGGAATAACACCTGCTGTTCTGAAGTCATGCGAGCTGGAGCTGTGTGGCCCACTATGTGTTCTATTCAGGCATTCATTGAATACGGGAACAGTACCAACTTAATGGAAAACCGGTGTAATCACAGCAATCTACAAAGGTGGCAGTCGTTCTGATCCGGCAAATTACCGCCCTGTGACGCTTCTTTCAGCGGTTTCTAAAGTTTTGGAACGCCTGGTGTGTGAATGACTTGTTGATCATCTCTAGAACCATCAGCTAATAACTTTCACACAACACGGATTTAGGGAAACATATTCATGCCTGTCTAACTTGCTCACGACTCTAAATGACTGGACGCAAGCACTAGAACAAGGGCGTTCCGTCCATGCCGGTTACTTAGATATATCTGAAGCATTCGATAGAGTGAATCACTCCTTACTGCTTCAAAAGCTGCAGAATGTTGGCGTCATCGGAAACTTACTATCATGGTTCACATGTTAGCTGTCTGGACGCAAAGTAAAAGTCAGAATAGATGGTGAAACTTCTTGAACAATTGAAGCCACGAGCGGAGTGCCTCATGGTTCGGTTCTCGGCCCGATACTGTTTCTCATATTTATAAACGATCTACTGAACTTACTAGCATGTAAGCTTTCTTTATTCGCAGATGATGTAAAAATCTGGACGAAGGTCAACTCTATCGAGGACTGTCAAGTTCTGCAAGGAGATTTCAATAAGCTGCACCATTAGTCAATCCAAAACAAACTGCCATTTAATTTCCTCAAGTGCAAAATTTTGCAGGTCGGAAAACCCTTTCCCTTTACCTATACACTTGGCATCCACCCGCTTGAATAGAGTACATTACAAAAAGATCTCGGAATCTTGGTGTCTGGCACTTTGAAGAACAGCCTACAGAGAGAATCCGTCTACTAGCGTGCGTGCAGCTTGCTCGGTTTACTGAAACGCATTTTCGGACGTTTCCCACCACATTCACTCGCGAAAATACTAAACACTTACATACATCCCGTCGTTGACTACGCTGTAGAAGCTTGGACCCCATGGATGGAAAAATCATCTCGCTCCTCGAACGAATTTATCATAAGGCAACCAAAATGGTTACCGGATGGAATAATTTAACATTTGAGCAGCGACTGACCATACTTGGACTGTGCACCCTCGAGCGCAGACGTATCTTACACGACCTCACTCTGAAATATCGAATCATCTACGCGGAATCTTACACTCTCAAACACCTCTTCAAGTTTGTTTCCGTTGTCTTCACACGCAGCCAACCTTTGACCATTTAAATCCCACACTCACGATTGAATTGTCGTCGTCAATTCTTCGCTGTTCGTGTATGCTTTTTGTGGAAAAGCTTGCCGATAGACCTTGTTACCTCAGCGAACGAGCACATCTTTAAACAAATGTTACGAAACCTTATGTTGAGAACCACTGCACTGGCCCCTACCTATTAATGTCTATATTTTTTAACGCCACCGTCTAAAACACCGTCCATCCAAAGATTCTCATCCCTCAGTCTGTGTCGCTATTGAGGACTATTTTTGCTCACCTATGAAGAACATGGATATGATCACAAAAGTAACAATTTTTAATTTTTATACGTATATATTATGGTACTGTACAGCAATTTGCTTTGTTAACAATAAATCTTGAATCTAGAATCTTGAATCTCTCAGTGAAAGTGTTGTACTGACTGACTAAAAGAGAGGAATTATAACATTAATCTACAAAGGTGGAACTCGCTCTGGCCTAGCAAATTACCACCGTTAAACTCCTTACAGTGATTTCAAAAGTTATGGAGCCCAAAACTCGTTGCTCAGAGAGAAACATGGATTTCCGAAGTCTCGTTCTTGCTTACCTGACCTACTAGAGATAATGGCCGACTGGACGCAGGCACTGGATGATGGTGGTTGCGTGCACGCCTGTTACTTGGACATATCAAAGGCGTTTGATCGCGTGGACCATTCTATACTCCTGAGCAAGCTGCACGATGTTGGTATTAATGGGCGCCTTCTTACCTGGCTGAGATGTTACCTTCTTGATCGCAAGGCAACTGTACGTATCGATGGCGTGATGGCCGGGGAAATCGAAGCCACTAGCGGTGCACACAAGGTCCGGTACTTGGTCCGGTTCTCTTTTTGGTCTGCATCATCGATCTTCCGGAACGTGTCACAGCCAAAATAGTTATTTGCGAATCACGTCAAGTATGGACTGTCTGCGCTTACAAAGCGATTTGGATATATTGAACAGCTGGTCAGAGCGAAACAAACTTCCATTCAACTTAAGAAAATATAAAAATTTTCAAATAGGCAAATATTTCATATTCTCATACAACCGTTGATCAAAAAACAGGAATGGAGAAACAAAGAAAAGGACCTCGGCGTATGGATTAGTGGAAGTCTTAAGAATAGCATAAAATACGAATCAGTGTACAACCAAGCTGGCCTCATTCTAGGCATGCATCGGCGTATTTTCGGACATTTTTCCCGTTAATCTTTACCCATGCTCATAAATACGTATATTAACCCGGTGATGGATTACTCAGTGCAAGCTTGAGCACAATGGCTACAAAAGGACATCAAGCTGCTCGAGAGGATTTGTCACAGAGCAACTAAAATGGTTGGCTGTCTCCGCAACCTAACATATGAAAATCGACTTGTGCATCTTAATTTAGAAACGCTGCTTCGCAGACGGGTTTGAATTGATCTAATCCTAACTTAAAAAATAATGAAATCAAAGATGCACTCTCTGAGGCATCTATTTCGGATCCGGTCAAGCCATGTCACACGTACTCACCCACTGGCATTTGATATTCTGCATTCTCACCGGAACTGCCGTCGGTTCTTCTATTCGGTGCGCGACGTGAACCCACGAGATAACAGTGCAAACCAACTGGTGCTGCCACAGCTGGCGCAACCTCAGACAGTGTGATGGCTGATTGCTTTATTTGAACGGAATAATCCCTAAGCCTTCGAAATACTTTTGTTGAATCTTTCGATCTGTTGAAAACTGCACATTACTGCAGCAGATGTATTCATTGACGTTCCTTTCTACATTTGGCTATCCATTCTTTCGGAAGAGTTTGAATGAATATTTCTCCTCTTCTTTCTTGACTTAGTAAGTATTGCAGTGTGCTTTTGCGCTGTAAAATAATGTACGAACACAGCATCGCTTGTGTGTGGCCTGGGGCTTGCATCTGGATATCAAAATTTGATCCGTGTGTTCATTATCTGTATACCCCTGTTTCTAGGTCGACGGACCAATAAGAACACGCCAACAACGAGGACATGCGAGAATTCTAGCCAATCGCAGCACAACAGATAAATTCGAATGATGCCCGACGCCCAGTTGCCTCAAAAGACGTTTCGCTGATGATGTCATCAAGTTTGATGAAAAAGCATCCATAATCAACCTTACTAGCTCGGAGAACAACTATGACCTACACTCCAAACACAATTTTAAACGTGATCATATGGCTCGCAGGGTGATCGATAATAAATCCACTGTAAATGCACACTTGTATGTAAGAAAGTTACCGATCTTTCTTTTGCCATTCGGTTGAATTTCCTTTGGGAATCGTTTGGATTGCATCTGTTATGGTGTACATTTTCTCAAGCAAGTTTACAGTTAATTTACGCATGGCAGAAAGAAGATGAATTTGTACGATGCTATTATCACGGCGCAATCTTTGTCCCAATTTTTTGCTTGCTCTCTTTCTCATATGATACGTTTTGTTATTTATATTGTGTCCTGTTATACTGGAGGTATGCTCATTTACGAAGAATGCACGCCACATTGTTATCCTATCTGATGTGTACTTTGTTTCAAATGCTTTGCTCGGCAATCGCGATTCTCACGGTCATTCTGGTATGTCGTTTTGATTTGGGGTTATCTAACAAAGAGGTCGTCCTCGCGTTAAGAATATGTGTCCATTTCAACAATTGTAATGAACAAATTGTCACCCCAAATCTATTGCGGATATCCAATGGTACGATTTACGATGATTTTCAATGCTGGCCCGTTGGGATAGATATCCATGTTGAGAAATCTAACACAATCCTTCCACTCTTATTACATTGAAATTATACAAACTGCTTGATAAAGCATTACCATTTGAAGATGTTGAGTAAAATGAATAACCTTGCTCTCAATCGCAGCGTAGTGGTGGTAATGTTTATGATTTTTCTGTTCTATCCCAAATTCAAACTATCGTTTGTCAAACAAAATGTCCTGCCAAGGGATCGTGTTTACGCATATATTTATAAACAAAATTTACCATCGAGATTACATCATGTGGCAAAGCGCTACACTATTATTTATCGATATAGTCGAGGACTACGTTATCCTATTGCACAGTCCGGATCTAGACAAGTTACCGGACCACCGAGTTTGTATTTGCTGAAGAACAAACTGTCGCAAATTTGGAACATTATACCTGTCCATGAATCTATCAGATATATGTGGAATACAATGGAACAGTCGATATCGAGATATTATCTACGTATATGGCAATTATTTCGCAATACATCTGCCCCAAGTGTCCTTGATTATTTGCAGTCCCTTACAAGTAAAGTGCAAAATTTCACAAGCCCATTGAACCATGTGCTTGCTATCGACGTTGTTGAAATTCGTGATGATTATTCGGAAGAATTACCACGTACCGTTACAAATTATGTGGCAACATTTCAATGGGAAAACTCTGTGTCGCATTGCAAACAAGACCAAATAATTCAGCAACACGAACCGGAGCAACAATAACGTTGCTGGCTCTGGATGAATTGTGCCAGTTTGAATCGACGTAGTACCGTATATTGCCAGGTTGGACAATTACGAGGTTGCGATCATGATATTAGTAACAACAGCAATGTAACAATAACGTATTCGGGTTTGCACAATTAAATATGTATTAGTCATTCAAGTACCTCTGTTGTTCATTAATAAAAAGCAGAAGTGAATTCAAATGTTGATCGTGCAAATAATGTGTGCATCATCTGTTCAGTTAAATCTTTGTCCTGAAAGGCATGAAGTGGATCGCCTTTTAATGATTTATTCAAGTGAGACATACATACGTAACTTATGCACGACTCTAATTCCACCTTTAGTTTTCGAGGAATTCAAGACAGGTCGCGTGAAGACCTAGGCATTGACTGTAAAGAAAGATGTAGATGCCCCAGTCGTGCGTCCCGTCTACGGGGTTTCAAATCGGAAACGTTAATGTATACGAACTTGTAACCATTTCGCTAAGGATCGATGTGTTCCAGTTGACATATTTCGTGATATCATTGAAGCCGGATAATCCATCAATAAGTTTAGCCATACAAAAGTATAAATAAGCATAATGAGATCCAGCGCATTTTCATAGAAATTCACAAAAGTATTACACATGGCATAGGTAGCTGAAAACCCGTACTAGTAACCTTTTCGAAGGTCCCGGCCGGGGTTCCAGCGATCAGATATCACATTGGTTAGTTACGCTCAGGCTTATGTTCCCAAACCGTGTTGAGTGGCTGTCTTTCAATACACATCTTATTGGAGTGTTTCTTTATCCTTGTATGTTTTCAAGTTGGGTGACGACGAAAGATCGTTTGGATGTATGGCAGTCGCAAGGAAGCCGTGGTACTGACGTCGCTCTAATCGTTCACGAAACTTTATTGTTTGTGTTCATTTGTTTATAGAATCCCTGGATATTTCAGTCCCATCATTCCTCATCTAATAGGGGTTTAATTTTTCATAGTTGTAGGACAGTTAAACATTCGGTACATGCTACCGGTGTCATGATGTCTCTGATGATGGTGACTGCACAGTTGCATATATGTGCCCGTACAGTGAATGAAATGTGATACATGGATCATAATACAAATAGCCGATGTCTGAGCTAGAACCGGATAAAAACAGCTCGTATAATTTTTCAAAAATTGACTAGTGCATTTGGCAGTAGTCTTGAAACCTATATTCATATCCGCCTAGCAATCCCATGTGATTTAGTTCCTCAGCTTACTGAATCCAGAGCAAAAAAGCATAAGAATGCATGCGAGAATTTATTTCGTCATTGCAGAAAACAAATCGTTCCAAACGTTATTCTGAAAATTCAAGTATAGTGTAAATTAATTTGCGAATATGCATGTTTATTTAAAAGATTATTCACGGCGCTCGAGTAAGCATAGAAATTAATGGAGTTTGGAGCAGTTTGTTCTTTTCAACAAATCAAAAATAATACAATGGAACATCATGATAACATTGGCGTTTACGATAATCTTTAATTTGGAAATCGATTCGCATGGGTCAAAACGACAATGTTTGCCACCACCGCTCGCTGTTGTTGTTGTCGTCGTCGTCATTGGGCTTCATTTGATCGAGGTTGACAATGAATGTACATCACAAGCGCATGTTGGTTTTATGCGTCAAGGCGTTTGAGAAACGATCTCTCTCGCGGCCCACGTATCGAGAGACCATACCTGACCGATCGGCGGCTTTTCACGCAGAAGATGTGAACTATAGTTGGCCGCTGCGAGCACTATCTAGCCTACAGTATCTTCAAAGTGCGCCATCAACAACACGTTCATCCCAACTCGCAGAGCTAATGTCAGAGCTAAATTTTGTTCCATCACATACACCACATGCATTCACCCATATTGTAAAGACAGCGAAATTAATTAGTCAACGGGAACAATGTAAAAGGTTATTGCCTCAAATAATCGACAGCCAGCCTAGCACAGCCATGCCATGAATGAAAGACCAACGTAATGTAATCAAGTAAACCAATCAAATAAAAGGAAATGATTTGGTTTCAGAGGACTGTAAAAGACAAGTTAAGTGTCATGTAGCTTTGATATTCTTCTTTTTCCTCTCTACTTTCGAATTTTATACAATACCGATTTGTGTGACTTGAATTTGGGTTTCGTTTGTTTTCTCTTTAGAATTTAGAAATTGAACATTGCTTTTAGTAATTGTCTTATTGGAAATATTCTGTTCACATATTTGGTGAAGCTTTGATTTAATTCCTTGTTTATGCCATTGTCGGTCATTTTTGTTGAATTTGGTTGCCATTTTGTGCACTTGAAATTGGCTTGTATTTTGACACCACTTTCGGGTGTCTTGTCTTTGACAGACATTTTGGACGGCAATTTTGGTAACTCCATTCATTCTATTTATATCTCAGGTCATCATTGAATGTGGTTGCATTTGATATAATTGATTCTGGAGTATTTTGGCTCAACTATTTGCTGTACGTTCTCATACAGTTGAGGTTTTTATAATTATTGTTGTTGTAATTGTTGCTAATAACAGTACCGTATAACATCCGAATTGTGGGTTTGAACTTGCCGAACTAAGAAACGGGTGTAATACGCGTTACTGACGTCACACACTTTACAGTACTCAACTTGGAATTGCAACAATTTGACTTTTGATTTGTACCGTATTTTCTCAACCGGATAAATTACTGTGGTCAACTTGGATCGTTTCAATTGGATTCGCGTCACAACTTGTTCTTGACTGTTGCAGTATTTGTCTTCACCGGAGAATATACTCGTTTTGTTTCATTGCAATCGAAGCAGTATTGAAATTGGCCGACGCTCAGCTACGTCGTCAAAATCGGTGAACGAACCTGATCTATCATCAGTGAATCTGTGCGGATTGGAACGTTGAAGCTTGAACCATTCCACAACATTTTTGTTGAACACTCGGTGACGTTCATTTAATTTGTGTTTTGAAGTCATTATTGTACATCTATGATGCCTGAAGGTTTAGCAAAGTTAGTGCGTGGTTCGGTTAGGTCCCTAAAAGATAGTCACAATGGTGCGGACGATTTTGAATCTCCATCTGTTGGTAGACATGGACTCGACTGTCACTGTGTAGCATTTAAAACGGAACTTGAATTGGAAAAGGATTTAGCGACTGCTCATGCTACAATCACTAAATTAACTCATGGCAGCAGTCATAGACAACCATCAGGCCTACCTTGTGTTGTGGCACACTCAGTTTTAGATGAGTTCTTGGAAGAGGCCCGGCGATTGATTGGCCAATCAAAAGGCTTTGCGAATCTCAGCTTGTCAATGTGTAAATGTCAAGTTGCCCTTACTCTATTGGAGTGCCAGGAGGTTTTAAACGCCAGTGCTACTTTAGAGTATATAGTGCATATTTTAACGGGTGCGTTCTAGCAACAATGGGCTGATCTGCAGAACGCTATATACTGCGAGGGATTGAAACTTATGTTTCAACAACTCACAGACTTTGTGTCACGTCGAGCTCTTATTGATTGGAGTCGATTTGGTCAGTTGTCCAAATGTTGCCAAACGTATTCAATAGCAAGGCCTGTTAGCCTCGTTGATTGTCAAGATCGTTGAAGGATCTTGACGTTTGTGTTGTTGGTTGTTCTCGGGAAGATGAGTTACCTGACCTGAATTAGCTCAGTTGTATTTTGTGACTGAATTTCCCTCCAAACGATACCCGAGGGATAACATGAATGGAGTCATCAATGAAGTCTGTTAATCCCTCTTTGCATTAAGGTAAATAACGGTTATTATGTATGGAATGTACGATTTCAAGGCATGCGAATCCCGATCGTACTGTTCTCACTTGATCAGCGCGAACGGAACGAAAGCAGTAGATGTGTATGTGCGATGGAAATGCAAATGAAAATATTTGTACTATGGCATTGTTTAGCTAAATGTATTTGAAAATAATACAAATGGTCTAGCTTGACGTACGTTACACGCAATAATGTTCTGAGTTATACATACAATTGATAATTCTATGATAATTCATTAGGTCCTTCAATTTTGCATTAAAGTTAATCTCAGTTAGGTTAATTAAATTGATGCCTCAATCTCATGAAATTTGCATAGAATCTTACAAAATTATAGATTAAGAAACGCTTTCCAAAATGCTGTTAAACGGTTTAATTAATTTTATTTGAATTTCAAAAATAGACTTACCTTTGTGCACCTCAATTTTGTTCTGCAAAAACAGAGTAAGGTTTAAAGATAAATCCCATGGGAAATCAGAACCTCAGTTCAGTCATGGAATTGATGAATATTCGTTTTAAATTGCGTTCCATCACATATACCACATGCATTCACCCATATTTTAAAGACAGCGATAATAATTTAAGTCAACGGAAACAAAGTAAAAGTTATTGCCTCAAACAATTGACAGCCAGCCTAGCACACCCATGCTATAGATGAAAGACCAACGCAATGTAATCAAGTCAACCCATCAAATAAATGGAAATGACGTTGTTTCAAAGTGCTCACATCCGCGCCACACGCTTTTAGTGATACCTCGTGGCGACATGATATTTTGGATGTACGAGGCGCATTAGCGGTGAGTACGAATCACGAGATTTCGAAGGATTTGCAGAACTCCACCCTCCGGTACAACACAAGAGCAAAACCGCCAAAAACACCAGCGATAATAATTGTAAATTCGTAATAATTCGGGTTTCATAAGGATTTTATTAAGAGCGTTCACGCGAAAACATTTTCGAAAGCATGCACACATGGAGAACGTCAAACGAACATGCAAGTCATCAAGGTCGGTAAAATATGCTTAGATTCAGGACGTTTGGTAGCGTACCGGCGTGCACGAAATTCAAAGACAAATCAGATCTAAGTGACAACCTGGAGAGACATAGTTCAGGACAGTGTTGAGGTTGTTTGAGTTGCCCCTTATAAGATACCTGTTTCCAGCGCAATTGGATCCTGATCTTACTGTCCATACCTGATGAGTGCAAACAGCACGAATCCGGTCGTGGGGTGTGTTTGACGGAAAAGCATGCAAATGTGTGTAATGAACGCGTTTGACCAATCGGCTATCTCTTCCGTTGTGGGCTCGTGGGTGAACACGTATAGCGTTGGACGGGTTGACCTCATGGATGAATTGGGTTCAAACTTGACGTGGCTATTAAGCGCGAGTGGGTAACGTAGTCGTTTTTGAACTGATGTCATGGATGTCTCGATAGGAGGTCAAATTTTTGTCAGCCACCGCTCGTAGGCCCGTAATAATCTGACACAATCATTTCCGGTTTGCTCTCCCCACACGGAACAATTTTATTCCTAGCCAGTCTGTTAACTAGTTTTGGTGCACCGAACAATGTTGGCGAAATACAGAATCAATGAGTGATTGTTAATCTAGTAGTAAAAGGTTTTGGTGTTTTTATTTGACCATTTTAAA
The DNA here is from genome assembly GCA_013407085.1 of Atriophallophorus winterbourni. Classification (NCBI taxonomy): domain Eukaryota; kingdom Metazoa; phylum Platyhelminthes; class Trematoda; order Plagiorchiida; family Microphallidae; genus Atriophallophorus; species Atriophallophorus winterbourni. The sequence continues at coordinate 141,520 of JACCGJ010002998.1, read as the reverse complement.
AATCCATGAATATCCTCGTGAGTAGTATTTCCAAATATATACGACCTGGTCGCCTGCTCTGCACGTTGTATGAGGTGAACGCATTCGTAACTTTCGTCGCTCCAAACGACTCAGACTTAGCGAACCAAAGGTTTGAAACTGGAAATGAATTCTAGTTGATTTAGAACGATAAAATTTTGCATGTAGAACAAAGAAACATTTGCGATTTGGAATGATTATTGCCTACCCATGGAGTGCATGTTTAATTGGAAAGCGTTTAGGTAATTCATTTGTTGAGTGTTCAAACCCGCTGGAATAATGCATCAGTACCTGATTTTGGCTGTATCCATTATTCCTGTTTTAGGCAATGCGAATAGTTTGGCAAACAGATGGGAAATTCAACGATTGATTGAATTTCCATGACAGTAAAATTCCAAAGAAACCACTGTTTTCTCAGAGAGTGACCAATTAAAAGTTTTAGTCATCGAACACTGTTTCAATAATCACTGAAACATTTCTCGCCGTTGCTAAATACTGCGGGAATTGCCTTAAAACGGGTAGTTCTATTTAAGTTTAGTTGGGAATCAGTCTCCTTCAAAAAATCATCTGTTTTATCTCTCACTTATTGAGAATCAGCTATTAGAGCAAACTCGCAAATTTCGAACAAATTGATCCAATGTGTTACTGAGAGAGTTATATTCATTAACCGAGGTCTATTTTGAGAAAACAAGCATATTTTCGAGGATTAACAATTAAACCATTCACACAAACGAAAGAAAGCGGTTTGCAGTATTGAATCATTCATTTTGATAATTTTTTTGCCAGTTTAAATGTACATTTTAGTTGAACATGAAAGGAAAACTTACTTTATCCACATTGCATTGAGCAACTAAAGTGCCTATAAAATGATGAAGTCGGTTGAGTTAATGGAAAATGGAAACTTTCATGGTGCCGGATGAACAATTAAAGCGATCTGTACCCTCCATGTCGCAGTCGTGATGACAATCATGACTATTTCAACTATGCTGCTTCTCATGAGTAAAAAAAATTAAAACCCTATTAAAACCCTATTAGTTCCGAGGCTATCGTGTTTTCGATCCGAGGAACTGACTTGATACTGATTGTTTTCCCATCCAAAGATATACTGCTTATTAGTGCACGATGGTTTAAAAGGTTTTCTTACTTTTATATATTTTATTGTGTGCATAGGTTCAAAATTACCTTTTGAATATCTGTCGAAACTAACATGAACATCTGACTCAATGCCACAGCCGTAAGCGCTGAATAGTCGGAAGCCAAACCGGGATCATTTAGGTCTAGAGAGTATTGGATGGTCACATTACAAGGAAAATATTTTCGGAAGCATATGGATATGACCAATGCCAGTCGCTATCGATTGCTATGCAATTAATCAAGTTCAGTCAAACGAACCCAGGAAGTTGAGCGCTCGAACTGAACTAGTTGGCATGAAATCAAATCGAAGGGACAATTAGAAACAATATGTTAATGTCTATGTTGTATTTAGGTCATTTACAGATGTACAAGATAGCCGTTTGTTTTGCTTTTAGCATGTACACGGTTGATCAATTGACTTTGCATGTGTTGCGGGATTCGTGTGTTGTTGTTGTTGGCCTCCTCCGGTCGATGTCGACCATCACAAACGTGTGATTTGTTTCATGTTCCAGAGATTTTTGAAACACTAAACAGCCCGATATGAGAGGAACAATCTCTCTCGCAGCGCTCGCAACGATAGGCAGAACTCGGTCGATCGGCGTTAGTTGCACGCCGTCGGGGAGTAGGGTTGACGTAATTAGTGTGAAATCGAGTATCATTAACCATGCACAGACTACGTCAAAGGGGCCGCGATTTAAGTTCAATCGACCTGACGTCACCCACTACACATATTTCATTATGGCTTTGTAGGTTAATATGAATGTTGTGCCTTCTAATAAATGCGAAACGCGATTTCTATGGTTTCTGTGTCAGGCAGACATTGTCAACATTGTGAATATTTCCCAGAATCTGATAGAAAGCTGTGTAAATTTAAAAGCAAACTCGCAAGAAAATGAATAATATTGATGTGTTGATTGTGTGGTTTCCAATTATCGACTGAACACATGTGAAAATAATGGAAGCCATTTTGGTGTAATAAATTGAACATTTAGTTGCTCCGAAGGTAATACTAGTCGGAATAAAACAGTGACAGCAAATTTCAATGACTTTTGATTTTCTCGAATGCCATTGAATTACGGTTTTGCTGTGAAGAATATCGATCAAGTTATTATAACTAACCTTTTGTTTTGGAGCTTTCATATGCTGAAACAGAAAATTTGCCTTTTTATCGATTGGATCATGCCCAACTCAACAGTCAACAAAGAGCCTATAAATGACTTGAATTCACTCGAAAAACTTTATCCAACCCCTGTCCTCATTATACTTTCATACAACTGCAAAAGATTCACCTAAGGACCGTAATGTCTCCGAAAATCACGCCTATCATGTTCCAAGCAATGTATTAAATACCAAACAATCAAAATCAGCGAAATCTCCCTGAATGACAACTACGATAGGCTGGGTATACTGAATTATCTTTTAGTGCGCTAAAGTAGTCAAGGAAGAGAAATTCAATTAGAACATTCTATGTATGAGGCTTTGCCAACCTATATGGAATAATGGGTAAAGAGACCTTTAATTGCGAATAGGTTTTAACTGAACAAACCTTGATAAAATGAACAGATATCAACTTTGAACATGGCCAAATGCGAATTCCACAATATAAATTATTAAGCGGACCAGCAACCTACAATCTCTCAAAAAGTGGAGGTTATAAATGCATTAACGATGAGGTGATAAGCAGAACATCATCCTTCGGCTTAAAACAAACGCAAGAATTGCCTAAACGAGGGAAGACGTCCATTGCGAATCCGAAATAATTTGTGCTTTGGAAGGATTGCACGAAATCGGTTCAAGCCAGGCCATCATCGAACTCATGAGATGGAAAACGTGTTTTTTGACCGTGTGTAATAAACGCGTTTAACAAATCAGCGTTCCCTTGTGTTGCGAGATTCTTAGGTGAGCGTGATTATCATTGGCATCGTGTCCGCAATTTGGTATACAATGCTGAATGATATGTTCATAGTCACATCGGGTGTCATAGAAGCCGGTGCCAATGACGTAATGGACGTTCGCAAAGAATATGGGTGTGTACCTGGATTGACGTGAGGTATTCCACCTCCTTAAACTCCATTCAATACGGGCATTGGGATGCCGTTAAATGAGCTGGACGTCCTGACTTAATATGCTGCCACTCGGACAACCGCAATTTGACCTAGGCGACCAAGATGATGGTTCAGAGCGTGTGCGTGATAAATGCTTCACTTTAGGGCAGTTAGACGTGGACCATCTAGGAAAAACACGAACGAAAGCTGAACGCTTCAGATTTACGAAGCATCCTCTGTATATTGAATATAATGTTGATGGACAAAGTGACTAATTCTGAAGTGCTTTCAAAGGCTGGTCTAGAGAGCATGTTTTACGTACTACGACAGCGTCGTCTACGATTGCTGGGTTATGTGTAGAGAATTGAAAATGGTCGTTTTCAAAAAAATCGAATTTATGGTGAGTTAAATGCAGGAAGTCGATTTGTAGGCAGAGCGCACTTGCGGTGAAAGATTTTTTTTAAAAATTAATGAAATCCCTTTGCATTGACCCTACGAATAGGGATAAGCTTGCTATTGACCACACACTTTGGAGGCACCGTGTAAAACGTCATGCCTAATTTGGGCTGCTGAACAAAGTTCTTGCCGCCGGCGTGCAAATGACACCGAACGATTGATTATTGCCCATCGCTACAAGTCCTGTGATATCGTTTGTTCCCACCAAATCAGACTGTCAAGTCATTCGAAGTGCCGTGTAGCATAAAACCAACATACGTCTGCGATGCAAATCCATGTTCGACATCGACCGAAGGACGCCAACAACAAAAGATTATCCTTGCTACAGTAACGTGAAATTTGTTTACATACTGCCTTGGACTGAGGATTACCAGTTTCCTACTTTTCCAAGGATTACTGTATATCCAGGTTGACATTAGCAGAGGGTGGTCATCATGACCGTCATTCATAGTTGAGTTAAGTTAACAAGTGATTCAGTTTGTCTGCGGTGTCCATTGCAGAAAAATTCCGTAAGTTCGGTTGGTTTTTGTTAATTTTGAGAACTGCTTCGTTGGAAATTCAGAAAAGATCAAAGTTGATACAGCTAAATCACTTACCAAGTGTCACTTTGTCTTTTAGGTGTTTGAACAAGATGGAAAAGTTTAATAAAATATTATTCACATATATATGCATGTGGATTTAACAATCGACTGCAAATGCTATTTTAGTCAAATGTTTCTGATTTCATGTCAGAAAAGCACACACAAACGTGAATCATGATCGGAACCTGCCGCAATCCGCATCATACATGAATCCCACAATGCCTTGAGTAAGCATTTACTCATAAACATGTTTCGACATTTGAATCTAAAGTGGTGGAGATGGTCAGGTTAATCTGCGTGTGATTTGTTTCATGTTCCAGAGATTTTTGAAACACTTAACAGCCCGATATGAGAGGAACAATCTCTCTCGCAGCGCTCGCAACGATAGGCAGAACTCGGTCGATCGGCGTTAGTTGCACGCCGTCGGGGAGTAGGGTTGACGTAATTAATGTGAAATCGAGTATCATTAACCATGCACAGACTACGTCAAAGGGGCCGCGATTTAAGTTCAATCGACCTGACGTCACCCACTACACATATTTCATTATGGCTTTGTAGGTTATTATGAATGTTGTGCCTTCTAACAAATGCAAAACGCGATTTCTATGATTTCTGTGTCAGGCAGACATTGTCAACATTGTGAATATTTCCCAGAATCTGATAGAAAGCTGTGTAAATTTAAAAGCAAACTCGCAAGAAAATGAATAATATTGATGTGTTGATTGTGTGGTTTCCAATTATCGACTGAACACATGTGAAAATAATAGAAGCCATTTTGGTGTAATAAATTGAACATTTAGTTGCTCCGAAGGTAATACTAGTCGGAATAAAACAGTGACAGCAAATTTCAATGACTTTTGATTTTCTCGAATGCCATTGAATTACGGTTTTGCTGTGAAGAATATCGATCAAGTTATTATAACTAACCTTTTGTTTTGGAGCATTCATATGCTGGAACAGAAAATTTGCCTTTTTATCGATTGGATCATGCCCAACTCAACAGTCAACAAAGAGCCTATAAATGACTTGAATTCACTCGAAAAACTTTATCCAACCCCTGTCCTCATTATACTTTCATACAACTGCAAAAGATTCACCTAAGGACCGTAATGTCTCCGAAAATCACGCCTATCATGTTCCAAGCAATGTATTAAATACCAAACAATCAAAATCAGCGAAATCTCCCTGAATGACAACTACGATAGGCTTGGTATACTGAATTAGCTTTTAGTGCGCTAAAGTAGTCAAGGAAGAGAAATTCAATTAGAAAATTCTATGTATGACGCTCTGCCAACCTTTATGGAATAATGGGTAAAGAGACCTTTAATTGCGAATAGGTTTTAACTGAACAAACCTTGATAAAATGAACAGATATCAACTTTAAACATGGCCAAATGCGAATTCCACAATATAAATTATTAAGCGGACCAGCAACCTACAATCTCTCAAAAAGTGGAGGTTATAAATGCATTAACGATGAGGTGATAAGCAGAACATCATCCTTCGGCTTAAAACAAACGCAAGAATTGCCTAAACGAGGGAAGACGTCCATTGCGAATCCGAAATAACTTGTGCTCTGGAAGGATTGCACGAAATCGGTTCAAGCCAGGCCATCATCGAACTCATGAGATGGAAAACGTGTTTTTTGACCGTGTGTAATAAACGCGTTTAACAAATCAGCGTTCCCTTGTGTTGCGAGATTCTTAGGTGAGCGTGATTATCATTGGCATCGTGTCCGCAATTTGGTATACAATGCTGAATGATATGTTCATAGTCACATCGGGTGTCATAGAAGCCGGTGCCAATGACGTAATGGACGTTCGCAAAGAATATGGGTGTGTACCTGGATTGACGTGAGGTATTCCACCTCCTTAAACTCCATTCAATACGGGCATTGGGATGCCGTTAAATGAGCTGGACGTCCTGACTTAATATGCTGCCACTCGGACAACCGCAATTTGACCTAGGCGACCAAGATGATGGTTCAGAGCGTGTGCGTGATAAATGCTTCACTTTAGGGCAGTTAGACGTGGACCATCTAGGAAAAACACGAACGAAAGCTGAACGCTTCAGATTTACGAAGCATCCTCTGTATATTGAATATAATGTTGATGGACAAAGTGACTAATTCTGAAGTGCTTTCAAAGGCTGGTCTAGAGAGCATGTTTTACGTACTACGACAGCGTCGTCTACGATTGCTGGGTTATGTGTAGAGAATTGAAAATGGTCGTTTTCAAAAAAATCGAATTTATGGTGAGTAAAATGCAGGAAGTCGATTTGTAGGCAGAGCGCACTTGCGGTGAAAGATTTTTTTTAAAAAAGTAATGAAATCCCTTTGCATTGACCCTACGAATAGGGATAAACTTGCTATTGACCACACACTTTGGAGGCACCGTGTAAAACGTCATGCCCAATTTGGGCTGCTGAACAAAGTTCTTGCCGCCGGCGTGCAAATGACACCGAACGATTGATTATTGCCCATCGCTACAAGTCCTGTGAGATCGTTTGTTCCCACCAAATCAGACTGTCAAGTCATTCGAAGCGCCGTGTAGCATAAAACCAGCAGACTTCTGCGATGCAAATCCATGTTCGACATCGACCGAAGGACGCCAACAACAAAAGATTATCCTTGCTACAGTAACGTGAAATTCGTTTACATAGTGCCTTGGACTGATGTTTACCAGTTTCCTACTTTTCCAAGGATTACTGTATATCCAGGTTGACATTAGCAGAGGGTGGTCATCATGACGGTCATTCATAGTTGAGTTAAGTTAACAAGTGATTGAGTTTGTCTGCGGTGTCCATTGCAGAAAAATTTGTAAGTTCGGTTGGTTTTTGTTAATTTTGAGAACTGCTTCGTTGGAAATTCAGAAAAGATCAAAGTTGATACAGCGAAATCACTTACGAATTTTCACTTCACCTTTTAGGTGTTTGAACAAGATGGAAAAGTTTAATAAAAAAATATTCACATATATATGCATGTGGATTTAAAAATCGACTGCAAATGTTATTTTAGTCAAATGTTTCTGATTTCATGTCAGAAAAGCACACACAAACGTGAATCATGATCGGAACCTGCCGCAATCCGCATCATACATGAATCCCACAATGCCTTGTGTAAGCATCTACTCATGAACATGTTTCGACATTTGAATCTAAAGTGGTGGAGATGGTCAGGTTATTCTGCGTTCCTTTTCATAATGTTTGTAGTGAAAAATTATTCAACAAATTTCATCTTCAAATTTTTAACTAATACTATCCCGAATGTGAACAATTATGGTTTCATGATACAGCGCGTTAGTAATTTGACAGGTTGATTACCACGCAAAAAGGGCATTAGCCACTGGTTCATTATACAGAGCAGAGCTGAGAAGTAAATTCCTGAATTTTCTCCTTAATTGAATCTAATCATCTGATTCTTGGGTTGGAAGCAATTTGGTTGGCTACGAAATTGTGTTACGTTAACTGTATGTGAAGGCAGGTTGCATCTCTTTTCTCTTTTTCGCACGCGAATACAAAAATTACTGACATAATCTGCAAAATTTTCAATAAATTGAATCATTTCAACGAGCCACCAGTGCTTTAGCAACTTTTCATTCTCGTGTTCTCAAAAATAATCGTTTTATTCATAATTTGAATCCGCAGATCGAGCCACACTTAGATTCATTGAGTCACGTGATAGTCGAGAAGGCCACAGTTTAGTTAAATCTTCGCAAAGAATCGAAGGCTCATTATGTTGATAAAAATATTCCCTTCGTTCTTCAAAGTCCCCTCGAGTAAATATCATTATTCGACCTATATTTTATAGGCTTTAAAATCCACGGAACGCAACCCCGACGCGCTTGCTGCGTCAGTAAGTAAGTAAGGAAGTTCTAATTCAGAAAATAGTTCACAGCCCGATTAAGTGGTAAACTCAAAAAGGATTTTCTTCCGTTTCAACACGAAACACACCCAAAGGTAGTCAACACGTAAGTGCATGTTGTTACGGTATTATTTACTCCAAGTAATGATGAATTAACTATATTGCATTATTTCATGCGGTTTATCATTTTTCAACAAAGTTGTTCGCAAAGATTGCCTCATCACATGGGAAAATATCCGACCGAAAGCTAATCGCCGATGAACACAGTATGTCCTCACGTCACCTCCAGAATCTCTTAATCATTTTTTTTAAATAAAACTCATTGGCTATCCCAAATACAATAGAAACTTGCGGTTGGAAATCTGTTGCAGTTTACACGTTAAACATCAATGCATTAATGCGAAAACCTCGGTTAACTCAGGGATGGAGGGATATATGCCGTCCGTTTCTATGACTCGTCATCCTGTATTTATTGCATATCTGATTTATTTTTTCTATTGTAAACTTTAGGAATCCAGCAATTTCGAAACCATCTGCATTAAGATTATTCAATAGCAAACAAACAAAAAATCGGTTTACGAAAGAATTACACGAATACTCTTCACGTTAAAAACTGTCTTCTAATAGAAATCAGTATAACCATCATCAGGTATCGATTAATGTATACATAATAGGGAACTAACCTGTGAATTCTAAAAATAGTTTTGTGTGGATATAATCAAAAATTGTCTTTCAGTTCAAGAAGAAATATCGAACGCAATATATTTTCACATATTGACACATTTTAGTGTTAAATTAGAATTCTTATGAACGATTGGTCGGCGGAAGTCTTAAGATAGCAAAGTAATTGTAAATTTATGGAATAATAAATAGCCCTGGAACAGAGAATCAAAAAGAGTTTGGTGTGCGGGTAAGTGACACTATAGGGATGCCAAGACAACGCAAATCTCTCTATCAGAAAACATAACAAAAATGCTCATCTTTAAAGGTAATCTTTGGGACGTTCTAAAAACAGACAACTCCCGTATAATAAGTAATTACGTAAGACCCACGATGGAATAAACAGTTCAAGTGTGGTCGCAATGGCTTAAAAAATGAGAATTTGCGAATAATATACCATCGAGCTAATTAACTTGTCTTTGGACTCAGTCGAAACTTTACAATGTGCGAATCACAACCCTAAACGTTTTTGATTATCCACGTCGTCGTTCCCGAAGGTATTTAATTTTAGTTGAGAATATTATTACTATCGCGAATCACCTTTATCAATGCTTAGTTAATTTACGGGGCTCTGAAGAATGTTTTTTATACTCTAATCGGATAAGCGTAATTGATCTCTTAGCACAATAACATGTTGCATAAAACATAACACGTTATCGAATTTTGTCAAAATTGAAGCAAATATTATGTCTGCTGAAAGATGATCTGAAGGTTAGTCTGCAAAGTTCATCGTACAATACGAGCGATATCAGGGTATTAAAAATGTGAGAATAGATGAATTTTTAATTCGAAACACATAAAACGTATGTTTTTTGTTCCGAAAGATGGATGACTTTATTCTGTATTTAACAAAATATAAAAGATATTTATAAAAAAGACATACCTTTTGCATCAGGTGTAGCTAAAAAATTAACATGTTCGGAACAATGAAAATATTTTAAATTAACGAACAATTTGTAAAATAAATTTTCGATATGTTATTTATCGTCATCGTTCAATCGTACAATACGAGCGATATCAGGGTATTAAAATGTGAGAATAGATGAATTTTTAATTCGTAACACATAAAACGTATGTTTTTTGTTCCGAAAGATGGATGACTTTATTCTGTATTTAACAAAATATAAAAGATATTTATAAAAAAGACATACCTTTTGCATCAGGTGTAGCTAAAAAATTAACATGTTCGGAACAATGAAAATATTTTAAATTAACGAACAATTTGTAAAATAAATTTTCGATATGTTATTTCTCGTCATCGTTCAATCGTACAATACGAGCGATATCAGGGTATTAAAAATGTGAGAATAGATGAATTTTTAATTCGTAACACATAAAACGTATGTTTTTTGTTCCGAAAGATGGATGACTTTATTCTGTATTTAACAAAATATAAAAGATATTTATAAAAAAGACATACCTTTTGCATCAGGTGTAGCTAAAAAATTAACATGTTCGGAACAATGAAAATATTTTAATTAACGAACAATTTGTAAAATAAATTTTCGATATGTTATTTATCGTCATCGTTCAATCGTACAATACGAGCGATATCAGGGTATTAAAATGTGAGAATAGATGAATTTTTAATTCGTAACACATAAAACGTATGTTTTTTGTTCCGAAAGATGGATGACTTTATTCTGTATTTAACAAAATATAAAAGATATTTATAAAAAAGACATACCTTTTGCATCAGGTGTAGCTAAAAAATTAACATGTTCGGAACAATGAAAATATTTTAAATTAACGAACAATTTGTAAAATAAATTTTCGATATGATATTTACCAGTTTTATCCGTGCCGTGTGTTAAATACCAACCTAAAGAGATTTAAAACAATATCACTGAATCGAATAGTAAAGTGCAAATGTAACGCAATATTAGCAAATATTTCGGTTTGTTTTTCTAAAGAAATTTTGTCCCAATTAATCAGTTCCGTCTCTTTTTCGGTACAGCTAAATTGATCATTTAAAAATAGGAGCATGAAATAATATGAAAGAGATACCGTAGCTCGCCAAACCTTTTCCGTCTTCGGTTGCGGAGGTTTAACTCGGTTCAATTGGCGCTTAATTAAGCTCTTGGGGTAACCATGATTCCCAAGTCGGCAACTGACTTCTTCATGAGCTCGTCTCTTATCTGCATCATCGCTGCAAAGGCGGTCAACCTTGTAGAATAGCGATTTTGCTATGGACTGAAATACCCTTTTAGGGTGCGCAGATGTAAATATCAAAATGTCATCCGTGTCGATAGGTCTGGATTATTGGATTCAAACTATTGAGATAACTATGAAATTCTTCTAGTCTGTTTAGCTTTATGATGTCGAATGTAGCGTCGACATAGCGCCACCATATCTTTGGTTTTAACGCTTCGTTTCTCAAAGCTATCTCTTCGAAGTGATGCATGTACATATTCGCTAGCACTGAAGAAATAGATGATCCCGTCGCTAAACCATCGTTTTGTTTGTATAGCTGTCCAATAAATAAGAAGTGTTTCATATTTAGACAAATTGCTACACCGTTGATGATTTGTTGTACACTCATGTTGGTAAGATCCTTCAATGTCATATCGGAGTTGAGCGATTTCCTCAATAATTCTAAAACGCTTGTAGTGTCAACATTCGTGAACAAGGAGCTTACGTCAAAACTAACCATCATCTCATCCTTCCCAATTGGTACGGTACTTAAGCGACGAACAAAATCAAACGAGTTCATAATAAAAAAATTCGTGTTACCAACCAATGGTTTCAAAAGCTGAGCCATTTATACCTGAACACTGTTCGTACCGACACCCTTGGTCTGACGAAGCTTCTGTGTTCAGAATCGAAACGTTACCAAAAACTGTCAATAAGCGATTCATTGCAAACTTTATTTCGGTTTGTTTTTCTAAACAAATTTTGTCCCAATCAATCAGTTCCGTCTCTTTTTAGGTACAGCTAAATTGATTATTTAGAAATAAGAGTATGAAATAATAAATCCGTATTCCAACGTATTTCGATCAAATACAACGAACGACCGGTTATGGGCTGTTTGTACCCAAAAGGTAGGGACAATGCGATCGGGATTCACATGCATTGAAACAGTGAAGGAAAGGTAAACCATGTTTTGGCTTTTACGTCACTGATAGATAATACTAGCATGACACTTCTGTTCAACCACGCGTGCTCACGAGAACTCATGGGTTTAGACGAATAGCCGTATTTGCACTCATTTCCATCATATAATCACCTCACGCCTGGATTCGTGCTGTTTGCACTCATCAACTGAGGATATTGAGATCATAACCGCACATTTTTAAAAATTGCGTAAACGGCAAACTTAGTTTTTTTTAATTAGGCCATTGTTGGATAAGACTGATACGACCAATTTCTTCCATCGTCCGTGCATGATGATGCATTTCCATGATGCACAAACACACACACAGCGCATAACGGAGTAATCAATAATATTTCCCTGATAACTCTTCGTAGCTCATGGGGCTATATAAGTTCTAACACTGAAATACCTTAATAAAGAAATGATGATAATTAGTGCGCAAGTGTCTAACGCTTCTTGACATTCAATCCAATCATACGTGCACCTAGTCTATTAAATACACAGATTTTTAATGCGAGTGCAATTACGGTAATTTGGTTTGACCGCGTTGTTCTCTCAGCACTCGTGCTACAATCGTTACCTGATGCTTTGCAAACTGTGTTTCTGTGACAATTCAAAACATTACTCTCATGAGGGCCAAACAGTATTGATTATCTATCGAAAAATCCGATTCTCACTCAAATTGAGCAATATTTATTTTCTTCTTAACCTCGCAATACTCAGAGTTTTCCTTGGAGCAGCTAATGCAAAAATAAATTGATAGATAAATAGGTAGATAGATAAATAGATAGATAGATAGATAGATAGATAGATAGATAGATAGATAGATAGATAGATAAATAGATAGATAGAGAGATAGATAGATAGATAGATAGATATATAGATATATATATATATAGATAGATAGATAGATAGATAGATAGATAGATAGATAGATAGATAGATATAGAGAGATAGATAGATAGATAGATAGATATAGAGAGATAGATAGATAGATAGATAGATAGAGAGATAGATATATAGATAGATAGATAGATAGATAGATAGATAGATAGATAGATAGATGGATTGAATGATTGATTGATAGAGAGATAGAAAGATAGATAGAGATAGATAGATAGATAGATAAATAGATAAATAGATAGATAGATAGACAGATAGATAGGCCGATAGATAGATACATTGTAGTATACAGTAGATAGACAGTAGATATTATAGACATGTGTTTTGCATCGAACAACTTTTATTCAGCAAATAGTTTTCTAATTTATAACATAACTTACATTGTTTTTTTTCCTCGTTGTAAGAAACTAAATTTTCGGGTAGAATGATGATTATTTTGAATGAATTTCTCAAAGACACAAAATATTTAAGATGGAAAAATATAAAATTTTCTCTTCTATTCCGTTGATTCTGTCTGTCATTTTGAAGAAATTTTAAAGAGTAACTTACTTGTGAATTGAGCATCATAGTCGCTATCATATCATTTGATTTTTGAAGAATCTCTAGAATTGTTGTATCGTTTTCTCAGAATATTAATAAGTAGTCTTTAGTTGTACTGTTTTTTGGCCTCCTTCTGTCGATGTCGACCATGGATTACATCAAAATCGCATGATGTTTTCATGTTTTACAGTTTTTTGAATGACTAAACAGTCCGATTCGGAACGAACAATCTCTTCCGCAGCGCTGGCAACAAAAGTCAGAAATCTGTTGTAGGGTGTCAGTTACACGCCGGCGGCATGATCTGCGTTCAGCAGATCATCTGCTCCTCGTGAATTTAGTCTACATAATTCCACGTATAGACCCAGCTATTGGTGCGGTAATTATTGCTAGATACCGTTAATCGTGAGAAAGACAAATGAGGTAAAACAATCACACACGCTGTTATAACATGATGCATTGATATCGCGTAACCCTTCGGGTAGCAATCAACTCAGAAATCTCAGAAAATGTGTCCGACATACCTAGTCAAATGATGAATAATGAGGACGATTGAGCTATGTGAATTTTGGTCAATCCTTGTATCATCTCATATTGTCCAGTACGTTTTTGTACACACGGTCTTCGACCGCGCTCGAAGCGACGGTAACTACGTAACCTTCCTTCCGTTTCACAACCAATTCTCGATTGACGTTAACCTGGATTACGCTTTCACTAATGCGCCACGAATTTTTCATCCCAGTAAATCTGCGCCGATTGGAAATTCTAATCACTGTGTGACATCAATACTCCCTAAAATCTACGGAACTATGGGGCATAGTTACATGACTCTCAGAATCGGGCGAAAAGTGACCAGTAGGACCTGTGAAGCTGAAAATATTTCAGCGCTGAGGACCATGCTAAGCGACACTGACTTCCGCATTTTTAACGAACCCTACGTTTCCCTCGAATGTGATGTTTTTACATCCTATCTAAACTTTTTCTTCGATATATGTTGTCCACAGTAAACTATTTTTGTTCGACCTGATTGTTTTTCCTCCAATAAATTGAAGCGCCTCCGAAGACTGAAGGGAAAGGCTTTCAAAAATCTTGATCGTCACGCTGTCTCTCAACTGTCTTCATTAATCAATCTTGAGATTCAACGCATGCGAGATATTTATGTGAAATCAATTTTGAGAACAAATAACAGTCGCCAATTATGAAGGGCGCTCAAAGGTTTGTATGGCAAAAACAGGAGGGTACTTCCCATTTATCCGTGATATAAATTCATTAAATGAATCTTTCTTATCTTCTTTTGATGGAACCCAAGAAATCCCTGATTTTGTTTAACCCTCATCCTCTTTCTCAACTCGAACTTCTACAAGCTCAGTGGAAGTTATGCAGTCACTTTTCGCTGTATCCCGCTCAAAGGCTGCAGGCCCCGATAATCTTTCCCCTCTTTTGCTGAAAGAATGCGCACGTGAACTTTCTTCGCCGATCTCTTCCATCTTCAACAGATGCATTGAGAGAAGTATTTTCTTGACAGTTGGAAGCCGATACGTATTACACCAATCTCCAAAAATGATCTTGGGAATTACTGCCCCATTGCGTGTAAGTCGCAGCTACTCAAAGTACTGGAAAGTATAGTGCTACGACGATTTGTTTAGAGTTGCCAGGTAGAAGATTCGCATCAGTTCGCGTACCGCAAAAATCGTTCGACAGTAGACGCACTCGCGTTGCTAACTGACCATGTATCCCGGTCATTGGATTCAAAATCAAAAGCGGTACAGGTTTGTTTGCTTGATTACACCAACGCTTTCAACAGTCTTATCAGAAGCTCTTTGCGCAAACAACTTCATGATTGTGGTGTACCCCTAAACCTAAATCACTGGATAGCGTCCTAATTTCAGGACCGCGTGCAGTATACTGCCGTGAATGGTAAAGTGTCCAATTCTGTAACGATTTCTCGCGGTGTTCTACAAGGCGCAATACTTTCACCCTTCTTATTTTCTATCTACATTTCTGATCTTCCTTGCTTTCATTCCACTCTTATTCTAAAATATGCTGATGACATTGCTGTTGTTTTTGACCACCATAGACGTGCTGAATCTCCCACATCTGAATTTATTATCAATGACATTGGCCAGTGGTCATCCTCGCTCGGCTTATCGTTAAACCATCAAAAATGCAAGTAGGTAATATTTTCAAACTTAGCTGGTCAGCGTCGTGAAACTCTGCTTCAAAGAATTCCCACGATTTCCTTCAATGGCTCGAACTTCCGCAGAAGCGCATGTTTCAAGTATCTTGGCGGCTTTTATCACAGAGTCTCAAATGGATCGATCATGTGACTGCACAGTACTTGAAGGTTAGAAGGTTATCATTAGCTGTAGACGCGTGAGGAATGAACCTAAACGGAGCTTAAGACTAGACAGAGAAAGGTGGTGGCTAAATAAGGTCGAAGAAATGGGAATAGCAAATAATGCGGGTAACGTGCGAAAACTCTTCCAACTTATTCGATCGACTGGGCCTACGAAAAAAGGAGTGAGTGAGACTATCGCTGAAATAGACGGTACTCTTATCACTAATAAGAATCGGCGCCTCTCACGTTGGGCCGAACATTTCGAAGAACAATTCAGCTGGTCGCCTGCAACAGAATCTTTCCCTCATTTGAAGCAGTGTGATCCTTGGTCTGTTAGCGTAGATCCCCCTAATGATTTAGAAATTAAAGAATGTATCGAATCCATGAAACGATTCAAATCTGCTGGCCCCGATGACATACCACCTGTCTTGTTCAAAGAAGGTGCCAAGTCCTAATCAGCACATTAGGCGATCTCCTCCGTGAAGTGTGGTTATCAGAATCCGTCCCTCCGAGTTGGGGCGAATCGGTTATCATATCTATATTTAAAAAAGGTGTGCGAAGCTCATGCTCTAATCATCGTGGGATGTCTCACTCCCATCATCACGAGATTATTAACGTCCATATGTCTTCGAAGATTAACATCGCATAGGGAATCACAGATCCGAGAGCAGCAAGCTGGCTTCCGGCCTGGCAGAGGCTGTGTCGATCACATTTTTACTCTTCGACGGATCTTAGAACTGCGGCACACTTATCGACAGCCGACAATAGCCATCTTTTTAGACTTCAAAGGAGCGTTTGATTCAGTCGATCGAAATGTCCTGTTTAAGACCTTGCTGCGCAAAGGCGTTCCGCAAAAGTATGTCAACATACTACGTGCGCTTTATGCTCATACATCCGGATGCGTTAGGGTTTACAACGAAGTCTCACCCAAATTCCACACCACAAGCGGCGTCCGACAAGGATGCCCGATTTCTCCGTTTTTGTTCAATTTTGTAATTGATGCAATTATGGAGTTATGCAAAGATGGTGCCCCAGATTTCGGAGTTCACATAATGCCAGGCGTCAAGCTTCTTGACTTGGATTATGCTGATGATATAGTTCTGCTCTTCGACTCGTACACAGATGCACAGGCGATACTGAACAAGCTATCTAGTATTGTGCCCGCATTTGGAATGCGTTTTGCACCCTCTCAGTGCAGTGTTCTGCTGCAGGACATCGACATATCGAACAGCACTTTATTACTTGACAATCAGGCTCTTGAAATTGTAGATCGTTTTACGTATCTCGCCAGTTGTATCAATAATTATGCATCGTTACATAACGAGGTTTCGGCACGTATTTCTAAAGCGACCGTAGCATTCCGCAACCTAGGTCACCTCTGGCGTCAGAAAGGATTATCTCTGTTACTCAAGGGTAGCGTCTATAAAGCGACAGTTTGGGCTGTGTTACTGTATGGGTGCGAAACCTGGACCTTACGTAAAGAACACATTCAGCGTCTCCAAGTATTCGACAACCGGTGTCTCCGCAGCATTCTAGGAGTTAGCTGTTACAATCGTATGCGCACCGACGCTCTCCGAAATAAGTTGTTGGGTAGTAATGTCGATATAGAGAAGCAGATCAACCTGCATAGGTTACGCTGGTTGGGTCACGTTTTACGGATGACGGACCATCGACTTCCGAAACAGATTCTTTTTGCGACGCCACATCCTGATTGGCGTAAATCTCGGGGTGGCCAAACCGTCACATGGCATAGGCAGTTAAAAACCCTTACTAGTAACCTTTCCAAAGTAAGCGCAGCGCGTCTTCCAGGCTGGTGTCCCTGCGATCATATATCGCAATGGTTAGTTACGCTTCAGGATATGTCCCGAAACCGTGTTCAATGGCGGTCTTGCACTAAGCATCTTCTTGGAGTGTTTGCATAACCTTGTATGTTGTCAAGCGGAGTGACGAGAAAAGCTTGTTATGATGCATGACAGTGAAAGCCGCAAGGAAGCTGCCGTGCTGATGTTGCTCTACTCGTTCACGAAACTTGTTTGAATGTATGTTCCATTCGAGGTGTAGGCACCTCTCCCCAGTTTGTTTGTGCTTACTCTTCTATAGAAGCCGTAGCAATTTAAGTCCCACCCTTCCCCATCTTTTAGGATTTTACTTTTTTGTGGTTGTATGGCAGTTAAGCATTCGGTACGTGCTACCGGTGTATTGCTGTCTTTGATGATGATGATGATTAGCTGTTTCCCCTGATGTAGTTAGATGTTTTGTTTTTTCTTGCATTGTTCCCATTTTATTCTACGCATCCCCTATAATTTTTCCTGGTCTTTTTGAAAAGTATTTTTTTTGATGATCAGAAAAGAAATCAGATTAATTTCAAGATTGACCTCTTCCTCTACCGAGTTAATTCGTGATATGATCGTCGAACACCACTTTCGTGAATGTGACAGATTGGTCAGAGTCATATCGTCTGATAATGCACACCCAGTGCATGAGGTCTTTATGGCTTGCAGATCGTTCCCAGCTACGCGTAGTCAACATATCGTCCCGTATGCGAGAACTGAGAATTTCAAAATTTATTTTATTCTTCACCTGGCTCGATATTTGGTTGATCATACAAAAGTTATTCTTGATTTGAGGAAGAAACTGACAGTATAATAACTAAAGTGGGATCATCTTTGTTTGACGTGTATTTTTTTGAAAAATGTTCATTTTATTACGTGTGGTCGAATTAATTGTATCGCTGAAAATTCATCTACTCGAATTAAGTCATTTTTCTTCTTCTTCTTCTTCTTCTTCTTCTTCTTCTTCTTCTTCTACTTCTTCTTCTTCTTCTATTCAACGCTAATCCTTAATCACATCATACATTGATATTGTATACGCAGGTTATAACGAAAATACCACGCAAGTGCATCTTACATAGGCACATTTAGCATGGGCAACACTGTCCCGAACATGTCCACACCGGTTCTCACTTCAATCTAAATTGCCAATCGATTTCGTCATGATCGGTTCACTTTAATAATAAGCTGAACTTGGCTTATTTGATCGACCGTTACCAATTGCATATCTGTCGATAACGCCAGACGTTATCCATCTTTTCTTGTTTTTAAAGATCTTGTCGCTTGAAGCGTTCTGATGCAATCCTTTCGTATTCAGATTTATACGGGTTTTTCCATTATCATCATCGGTAGTTCCGGCGTTTCCTACACCTGTGTTGTGTCAAAAGATCCCATTTTGCATATCATTTGAACACTCCTAATTAACGCTCCACAATATCTGCACTTGACTCGAACTATGAAGCCTACGGTGGAAATTCTATGCCCCAAAATGGTAGTTCATAGAATGATTACAATAACAAAGGGGTTATTATGGCGAATATATGCCACATATAGACGCATCGGTCGCCCACATACACGGCTTCTCTGTCAGAAGACTAGGACTTATATATGCAAACGAACGTCATCCGTGAGCCTTAGATTTGATATACCCTACTCTTTTTATACTATTATATTTTCACATTTTTATTCATATAGTAACAATCTGGTCAATTTCTTTTTAATTGGTTGCAAGGAGATTTCAACATAGTTACAGATATTGCAACCAAATTCGTCAGTGGTTTCCAAAACATAACTTAACCGGAACGAGTGTAAAGGTTGAACCTCTACATCCCGTTTGTTAAACGTTTTCAGAAGATTTCTACCAAACTGCAAAGAATTTATTCCCGTTTGGGCTATCGCCCTTACGTTTATTTCCTACCTGCCTTTCTTTTTTGCAAATACTGTTACTGCCCCAGCCGTGAGATAATAATTCAAAATTTGCACATACATACAAATGATTTAACTGCACCTGCGCACCGCGAGAATTCAAAACGTTTATGAATTATTTCTTGCTCTTAAATGAATAACTAATATTCTAACAGAAGCTAACTGCTACTTATCACTACGAATTTTTAGATCATGAATGTAGGGTTGGATTACGTTTAGAGGCGTTGTAATGACTTTATATTGTTATCTATCGATCGATGGTGATATAAAAACAGTTTAACTAAGACTCACATTGACCGATGGCACACCCTGTGTTAAAAATCAAGTAAATTTTGTCAAACGATGAAAGCAATTGACTTGGAAAATTTGAAAAGTTTAATGGTTGACAACAAATCTGCATTGACGAGCTTAAGGATTTTCTATATACAGCAAATGCAGAAGTAGTATAAAGGGATGGTAGACAAAAACTCAACTTTGAAACTATTCATAATAATATTCATATATTTTCCATTATTTCAATGCTATACTAAATGCACCTGAAGTTAGTACAATTTCATATTCGGGAACAAGGGATAATCTGATGCCTTTGCTCTGTTATTACCGATTACGCTCAAGAGAATTCTACCGATATCGACAGGCCATGAGATTTTTACACATCTTTCAAAGAATATTTGGAAGATTCTCACTGGTAACGAAACCGAGGTTAATGAATATCAACATTCGCGGTACGATGAATAATGCGATAGAGGTCTGGGTTCCTTGGCAGCGCAATATATAGCTCTTTTCAATGAAATCTCTATCACAGAGCAGCAAAGTCAGTGATGTGTCTTCGCAATGTTCCGCACATCGAACGATTGCGAACTATCAGACTATGAGACTTAACATAAAGGCGAATACGGTGCGCTATTATTCTCATCTATAGACTTGGATCTACCGAATGACATCCACATAGGCACATGTTTTAAGATTGTGATGAGAAAGTGTCACGTGGCCATAGCTCATCACTTCACATCCCATTTTTTGCCGTATGTAACATAATTCTTTAGCATTCCCTATTTCAAAACGTGGTGTGTTTTCCTTGCCTGGCGATGTTTAAAGCAAACTAGGACTTATATATACGAATGAACATCATTTGTGACCATTACATTTGATAAACTCAACTCGTTTTATAATATTCATATGGAAATAATGTGGTGTTGTAAAGTAATAATTTCTTAACAATAAATTATTGAATCAATGAATCCTCGAATAAACAGTTTTGAGAATTCCACATATCCCACAACTAGACTCCATAACCTATTATACACCCAGTGAATATCCATAAAACGGAAACGATCGCACTTTGGGACAAATCAATGCTAATGTGCAGTATTATGTGGAGCTTTTAGTCTAACAAACAAGAACGTATATTTGATTCTTCGTGGAAATCAAATATTTTAGAAATACTCTACTTACTTCTCGTTACGTCTGGAAAGACAATAACAATAATGTTTTTTTTAAACATTTTTCAAGTTTCAGCATTAAATTTTGTTAACAAAAGAAACATTTTATATTCATTTACGTCATATAAACCTCAGAATCTTAACCTGTACCCTGCAGGACACCACGCGAAATCGGTATTGCATGTGATCTTTTGCCATTCACCACCATATATTAGAGATGACCTTCGAAGTAGGATGCAATCCATTGAATATTGTTTGATGGAACACCACATTCTCAATGAATATTTCTCAAACCATTTGACACTGTTTTACCGTCAATATCAGATTTGTCGACCTGACGAGGTCAATTTCCACATGGAAGATAGATGTCCAACATCGGGTGCCTGCAATGCTTAAGAGATTTAGGGACGCACCAAATGGGACGAGCTTCTTGCAATTGCCCTACTCAGTTTCGAATCCTGCGCCGGGTCAGCCATCAGAAAAAAATAGTTCATCTGTTTCCATCATCGTATTTGGGAGTTGAGTGAGCAGAAACAATGAATGAAAAAATGACTGAAACAGACTAACATTCCATTCAGTCAGTAAATCAATACAATTTGAATTTCATCGTAGTCGTTATAGTGATGACTGTGATTGTAGATTCCATGAAACTTGTAGTTTTCTAAAACATGATTTCGCACTTTTCATATATTTTCGCCATGGCAGCATGGAGTTCAAACACAGTGATGCAACTTGAGATATGTTCTTACAGTGTTGGACGAAAGGGTTGGATATAGTTATCCACAAACAAATATCCACCATGTGAACATATCGAGAGATTTTGATAAAATCATTCACAATATGCTTGTAAAAAAGCAGAGGTTCAAAGTACAGGTAGACTATTTCTTTCGTGGTTGTTCTAATACATATGAGATTGGCGCGCAAACGTTAGAGTAAACAAACTGTCAAATAAATTGAGTGCAACCAACATCGGGTTTCAGCAATTATCTGCACACCGTTCGCTTAGATCTTTCCTACGCAGGAACGATTAACCCCACTCATCACATCTCAAGTAGTTCTGTTCGCTGCCGGCTTGAAAATTTGAAAGGAAATCAGTGCACCCGTAGGTTGAGAGAAATTGTGAAGAGTTTTGGAAACCGTGTCAGCGTTAAAACATGTAAATGACATGATATTTATCACACAATATCGATTGAGAACGGCAAGCCTTGTACGGCTATTTGTGGATAAAAAACAAACCGAGTCGTACGTAGTAATGAAAAGCCGAAGAATACAGATCACCGTCAAGTTTTTATACGCAGTACAACAAGTAGTTGTACATCTCTCGAATATTCGTTCATCGAAGAGAACTGGGAGAACTAGCGGTTGATTCTGAGCCATTCATTTACGTGCTTAAGTAAATTTTGTGTGCCTTACTTACATTGTTTATGCTTATATCCATTCCGTATTCGTCTTAAGCTATAGAGCGATAGCTTTTATAACTCTAATTCCTGGAAATTCAGAATTCTTAAATTCCAAAGAAATTGGGAAATACACATAAGTCCAACGGGCACCGGCAAGCGTTCAATGGTTCAAACGAAAATTCTTTCATCTAAAATTGTTGAACTGTCCATGCATATTAGGAAACATTATGAGACAGTTCTTGGTTTCAGCGTCCAAACACTTTAATGATGGATAAACAAGCAAACATGAAAAAGATGAGGTTAGCACACAACCATTTACAATAATATTAATTGCATCTTCCTAATCGGCTTGAGAGTAGATATCCCAGATTACCGTTAAATCAAAGAATCAAACACAAGGCATAAAACATAGGAAAATGATAGCTCGATATTCGACACTCCTCGCTTACCCAATTCGTCCGAAACTGTTTAGGTAATATAAAAGAAACAGTGTTTTAGGTACAAATCTACTACACGATAGAGAAAAACGTATCATATTGTAGCGGGTGAGGTACTACCCAATAAAGTAAAACGGATCATATTGTAGCGGGAGGGTTAGTGTGGCCGGAAATGATTGTGTCTTCTCATTTTAAGTTACCAATGGGCAGGTCGTCAATTGTCCCATTTATGTTTCATTTGTCCAACAATAGCCACGTTAGCCCCCGCGTTTCACAGCCACTTGAACTTGGGCACCCGATCCACACCAGAGGTCAACATGTCCAACGGTAATCAGGTTCACCCACTACACAAGAGGCGTTTATTAAGCACAAGACCAATCACAAAACACACGCCTATGTTACATGGGCAAAAAAACAATCACAACACGGATCCTCAACATGTTTGTCCCGGATGTCACTTCGATGTGTTTGTAATTCGATTTCGTGCCGACCAGTACGTTTGACGGACATCGACTAATTGCGTATCGTTCGATTGCGGATGACATTGCCAATCGTCTCATCGCTCATTATATGTTGTCGCTTGAATTGTTTGTATGCCATCATTCCGAAACCCGAAAAATTAGGAGTTCGCAATTGTGGTGTGCTGAAGGGTGGAGTTCTACATTTCATTAAAAGGCTCGTGATTAACACTCATCACAATTGCACTTCGCACTCACACACTAATAATTGAAAAATGTTATTTTAATTTAGTTCGTGTTGTGATAATGGTTCATTCTTGTTCCAATTAAAATTCCTTTATAAAATTGCATTAAATGTGAGACAATAAACGAAGCTCACTCAGGTAATCGCGTGCACCAGATTCTGTCAAAAGGAGCATTAAATGAATCGTGTTAGTGACTTCGAACTTGGTAGCAATGTCAGAAAATCGATGGATAGATAAAATTGAACACTCTCATTGTATTACAAATACTTGTACCACTAACCAGGGTTTTATGCATTACACGATGTTTCATACTTTTATTTTGAGTACGATCTATACGATTCGTATTGGAATGTGACCGGGTCAAGGAATCTCTCTCCTAAAAGATTACTAAGTGACGGAAAACCGTGAAGACTTATCCATTAAGATGATAGCGTACTTTGGTCCTAAATATATTAGTATACATTTGTGGCTTTTCTACTAACCACACTAGTATTATATACTCACATTGTTCTATTAATTCATTATATATGAATTATACAACCGCTTTCATGCCGCAACTATCTGTGTTACTTGTGTAAACAATCGTTTTGCAGTGAGGATTTAAGAAGGTTATTATGGAAATTCTCGTTCTCCGGATTGCAAAGTGAGTTAAAGCTGGTTCATCTTTGGTTTAAATGATCAATTCGAGAACTGAAGAAGATTGCAAGCATCAAAAAAGCGATCGTGAAATGGTCAGTGCAAAAACATGCAACTACGAATATTATTCTAAACGTGTTAACATACGAATGTGCGATTGAAAGAAATCGCTCATTATAGCCATGCACCTTACTGTGTTTATAGAGAGGCTCTTTAAGAAGCAGTTGAGACCGTGTTAGACCACGCTATGCTAAGCGAATGTCTAGATTGATTTTACAGAACATTATGTAACATTAATGGTCATTTGCATGCATTTTCACCGCATGCACAACCCAGGAGCGGTATAGTGATGTTTGAACTCATCAGGTATGGACAGTATGATTAGGATCTACATGCGCTTAAATGTAACTTTGTTCGCATTGTGTGTTTTGGTAACGAGTCAGTTGATGCAGTATCAATTACATCCATTTTCCTTACAACACTTGCAAATTTCCCCTATTTTATGGAACAAGAACACTCGGGATTAATGCGTTGATTCATTTAGCACGTCATAGAGTGTTCGGAATTTTTTTCATGGGCAATCCTTCTCAATTTACTTTTATCAGCTTACTTGTGTGCTTTTGACAGCCGGCCTGTAACTCCAGTTTCGAAGACAACGCTGACGTAGTTATTCAATGTATTTCAACTAAAGCAACTGACAAGTAGGCTTTGAGATTTAAGCTGTTGAAACTGAAGCTGGGGTTGGCCAGTATTGGTCGTCTTCAAGCTCACACTACTGCGTATAACTTTAAGGCATAAGACTTGATACTATAAGGCTTAGCGATCGATACGCAAAAAAATATGAACTATCCAGATGCCTACCTATAATACGTAGGTTTTGATTTGGCATTTCTTCTTACGATTCAACTGCATCTTATTCAAACTACTCGCTATTTTACCCAAGCTTTGTTGGTTTTCTTTTGCGACTGACACTTGTTATATTGTATAACCACGAAGAAATTAATTTCATTCACGCGCACGCCTTATACTACTCCGGTGTTGAAACCGAAAATGGATAGACATAAACTGCCACAAGCAAGCGACTTTCAGGCAGGTTGAATTAGCTTAGATGTTTCCGTTTTTGGACTATTTGGTCGACTTTGAACGTAGATGTACATCACAAGGTATTATGCTCCATAGCTCTTTGAATGACTAAATGAACCGATTCGGCAGGAGCAATCTTTCCCACAGCGCTCGCAGCGATAGGTATTAATCGGTCGATCGGCGTCAGTTGCACTCCGGAGGCGTAATCTTGTTTAAGTCAATAAAAGCTGTATCTTCCATTTCTAGTTTGCAGATGACGTTTACAATGCCTTCAAAGTGAGTGCTTAAGAGCAAGTTCTTCCTAACTAGTATCTTCAAGGGCACGAGATATCATATCGCTTATGCGAAGGTTTTTGTACCGCAAGTGCGTTCTTTTGGAATACGACCATTTTTCATTTCAACATCTATGTCACACAAGCACATTCAGTAATCATAAATACAATAGGCAAGTGAATATTAAATTTTGTAGTGACTGTATTTAGCACAGCAAAATTCTAATCACGGTTGCCGGTCATTGTTTATAAATTTGCACTCACTGGATCTAATTGAACCTGTAGTAAGCGAGGACAAATCAAAAAATAAAATGTTTGAATACTATTTCCCCCTCAATGAATACCAATCAAATGTACATCAACTTTATGAAATAAAATGTTAAAAGTTCTACTTATTTTGTTGCAATTTGCACAACGTCAAATTCAAACTTGATATCTGAGTTCCAGATGTTCTCAAGCATCCTTCGTTCGATGTAGATGACACCACAAGCGCGTGATAATCTCACGCACGACCGTTTGAACAGCTCGATTTAATCGCATCATCCATTGCTATTGCGTTCGTTCTCAGCGATAATCACTACTCAGCCGATTGGTACTCGTTAATTTATGTCAAGTTTGCTTGCTAATTTTGGGACGTTTCTGTTCAAGCGAACGTGTTCATGCTTCGTTCAACGACGCCAGGGTGTGCGAGAAGTTCGTTTCATATGCAACAGCATTTTTCCTTCCTGTGGCAACACCCGTAACAAAATATCGCGAAGGATATGTCCACCGATGTAGAAACAATACTAATTTGATATTCACCTCCTTTAAAATAATTTCGATTAGAGCTGATACATTTTCAGATTACTATAACTGTGTCCTGAATTCATTGATGAGTCGCGACATAATGAGGGAAAACAGAATTGTTGATGCTGTGAGAGTGATAATGAATATTCAAAAATGTTATCAACGTTTAGCTGCAGTTCCATATATATAGCAAATAAATTCAATTCCAAACTTACCTTCTGACGCTGGTTCTGTTAGAAAGGCGGTTCAGAAAACGTGTCATTTTCCATAGGATCTAATATTTGAGAATATTTATGGAAATCGTAGAAAGATATCAATTACTTCAATATTAATTTAACGGTTGCATCAATTACTTATGACCTAGCAACATAATGTAAATTGATTTGATTTTCAAATGTGACAATTTCAGACGGCAAAATCAAGCAAAGTTCCATTTAAATGATACTTTTACCATGCGAACGATATAGATATTGATTAATATAATAATTGTTCATTGGTGTTGCGGACCGCATTTGTGTAAACAAAACGCTTGACAAAACGATACGAATGTTCATGGAATTGCGCCTACGAGTTTTGAATAACTTGTTCATGACCGCCTACGTTGCTCGCCCTTTGTGAAGCGTTATTTTTAAGTTACGGAAAAACGCTAAGTTAAGTTACGCTAAAAACGTGCACATAAAATCGATCAACCTAGTACTGCCTATTGCTAAGAGCATTAAAGGAAAGATTTCTCATTGGGAATCGGTCTGTTTAGTCATTCGAATAGCTATGTAATATGAAGCCATCATATAGTTGTGGGTTGCATCCAGATCTAACTTCGACAAACGGAGGATAACACATTGCAGTTAATACAGATGCTTCTAAATATCAGTGATGTTGTGAACTGAAGTTCTCGTCTACTCGCTACTTTATAAGTAGCTGAAGGGACTAAACTAAGCCCCAACTGATCCAACGGCGTATTGCGGCGAGTGTTATTACAACCCCAGGATAGTTCAAAGTAGAATATCATTCCGAAACGCTAAAATCGAAACCGGTCCTGTGCTTCCGGTGAGATTGTAGCGTTTCAGGATGGTATTCTACTTTGAACTATCCTGGGCTTGTAATAACCCTCGCGGCAATACGCCGTTGGATCATTTGGGGCTTAGTTTAGTCCCTTCAGCTACTTATAAAGTAGCGAGTAGACGAGAACTTCAGTTCACATTGCGCCATCCGTCTACACAAATACTAGTTAGAAACGCGCAGAGTCCAGCGGATACGCATAGCTGATGATAGCCAAAAACCCCAAAAACCGTTCCTGTGCTTCCGGTGAGATTTTAGCCTTTCGGAATGGTATTCTACTTTGAATCAGTGATGTTTTTCGCTTGAACATTCTAGTGCGTCCGTGCAGTTTGCGTTTTTAGTGCCGGTTGCTTTAGTCATTGTAAGTTGCCTAACCACAAACACGGTTCAAGCGATTCTGGGCATTCCAGTTTTTTTTTCAATCCCGTGTAAATTTAAATTGATCCATCTAATGATAGTATATACCGAGAAGAGTAATTCAAATGTATGTCTGATGAATAATGTTCGTTTGCAAATGTAAATCCAATTACGCTTTAAATATCGTCACGCAAAAAGTGTCCATCACAGGCTGAGATGAGGGATTACACAAAAATATGCAACACCCGATTTAAATGGCACCGAGAAGAAATACTCGAGTTTGAGATGTAAATGGATAGGATTTGGCGCGTCTTACTTTTGGCCTACACTCTATGAGCAAGTCTCTTAGCAGATGTTCTTCGGCAGACACAATTTTATTTTTAAAAATAATTTTGTACCCTATCGTCATTTAGGTGTGTTGTACGGAAAATTGCGAAGAAATATCAAACTTGTTCGCCCAATTCCGTTATTCAAATAAGCGCGCGTTGTCACAGCAACACTGTGATTCTGTAATAGAACAGCGTGGTTGGTTGTAGGAACCACATTCCATAGTGACATTCAAGTATAACTTTGTTTACTACTTAACCACTACTTCATGTCTTACTAAATGTGAACTTACCGTCACCAACTGATTATTAAGACTAGCCAGAAACAAGTTGTGGTGTGCAAGTGTGGGGTGTGTGAGCACTTGGATATACCAATACATGTTTTAACCTTCCAAATGACCTGATTCAAAGTAACATTAATTACTTTTAACTTTTGTGTGGCAGGCTTAACTGGTGGATCAGTAAGCTTGTTTAATATCTCAAATCTTTCATGCCTCCAAACATCAATAGAAGTTGAGAAAGTTGCTGATTATCATTCAAAACTATGTTACGACCTACGAACGCACGGAACGGTAGTCTGTGGTCTATTTGAGTGCTTGACGAGAAAGTACTTTTTGTCTATTTTAACTTAGTGGTTGTTTTAAAGAGCCCTAGTTAACAATAGTATATATATCCTAATTTATCACCGGAAAACTTAACACAACATTTAAGAGTGTAAATCCATCAATGCTAAGCAAATTTGGTAACTTACCAATCAAGAGAGTTTTGCATTTAGATTTTGCTGTTCAATAGATAATTTCACATTTTATGATTAATTTCACGTAGAATTATCCAAATAACTTTTAAGAGCCAATCAAGTAATCAATAGGCTTATGATTGATCCATTTGCAATTACGGAAATTTTGTATTGCTTTCAAGAAAGCTTTTGTAATACTGCTATGCTGACCTTGTTTTGGAAGTGATCGTGTTCCTTCTGTTGAAGCTCGAGTTCAGCATGAGATACTAATAGGCTGTTAATCGTTCTTTACTAAACGAAGTCGATATCTCTTCCAAAATCTATGAAGCGTAAAATTAATCAACATTATCTGAATCATTATGGTCGGCATTACAAGGTAGCATGTCCCGAAACTGTCACTGCCGTAGTAAAAATATTAAATAAAAACATATAATGATAAAGATGTGTGGGACTTGAAATGCAACCAAATCTGCAGAAGATTGGGTGCCGACACAAAGAAATGCGGTGTATACACGGCGAATCGAACATTCATTAACGCTGTACACGAGTATAACGACATCAGCACGACCGCTAACTTTTAAATTGCAATGTCACACAAGATCATTATTTCCTCACCAATTCACTTAATAATACACAAGACATCCTTTGGGGTTGTGATAAATTTAACAATTCATTTATTCTGTCAAACAAATTCCACTTCTTCTCAATTCGAAAGCTTGGGTAAACCACAAAATATTATTATTTTTCATTGCAATTTAGAGTGAAATCCATCGACGCTTTGTTTATAATTCGAGATATCTTGATGCTGCGTGTTAAAAGCGGATATCTGTAAGTCTGTAAATACAAATGCACATTATTCGCATGATTAGTAAATTCAAATTTTGCCACAGTGATCAACTGAAAGTCTAGAAAACTTATTCATTCACGAACCTTCTTTTTGTCTATGCACTGTCTCTGAATCGGCTATGTATATATTTAATTTTTCCAACGTTTTAATTTTCCCACATTGAACAATTTTGTTGCTTTTAACAATCTTCTTCTTATGTTTATCTAGTTTTCTGAAACTTTGAGCCGACTTGATCACTTTCGACTACTGCAAAAGCCTTCAATTTTACAAAAAATGCAAAGTGTTGCAAATTGGTAAGCCAAGGCATTAACAACGTTATTTTGGGCAGGCGATTTTGAGCTGGACCAAATCAAAAAGAAATCTTGGAGACTTGGTATGCGGTAGCTTAAAGAACAGCATGAATTGTGAGCTCATCCACAAGCAAACTTTCAACATTCTAGGTATGCTGCAGGTAATTTTCGAAACCTTCTCGCATGGAATCTTGAAAAAATAGTTAATTTCAATTACTGAGCATGAATAGCAAGCTTGGACTCCCTGATTAAACATAGAATGTACTATTGGTTTTCAAAATATACCATCGTGCAACCAAACTAGTAAGTGTCTTCGAGAAACTAACGTACGAAAAACGATTCCGAAAACTGAGACTCCTAAACTCTCTCCAACGAAGCCTTCGGTGTGATGTGATACTTACATAGACAATATCATGTACCCCACATCATTCGTTAAATCATTTATTCGAATACCGTGAGTCACAACATACACGCTGCTACTAGGGGACACTACAAATTCAACATTCTCTTATAAGCTGTGGCCGAGATTTTGATTCTGTACGTGTCGGTTTCCTTTTGGAATACCCTCCCCTCCCAGCGTCAAAACTTTCATTCGAAATTTGGAAACTTATTTTTTGCAAAACGATTTAACGACACCTGTGTATTGACTCATGGAAAGTATTCAACTGGATTATACGCGACATTGCATTCGATGGACAAATATTTACTGTGCTTTGTTAATTTGAAAGCCATCTGAATTTTGCCAATATCAATTGCTTAATTTTCTTCTAGAATCTATCTTACGCTTCAGATGTTATGCACTTTTGCATTTTTAACTATGTATATTTTTGTTGTGACAATCCACAATATTGAAAAATCAGGCAAGATTGACTTTCGTCTATTCTGATCTAAGAGCTCGACGTCATTATTTATTGCTAGAATTCAAAAACGTAACAGTTTCGCACTGTTTCGAAATTTAGGCCAGAAAATAAAAACGCTGTTCGCTTTACTCAACATATTGTATGGCTTAATTTATTTTATGCTTTTACTTTATTGAAGTAACTGTAAACTCACTTTGACACATGACATCTGAGGGTTTAGGTAAATACAGAATAATTAATATTGATTTAAAAGCATGTCTGAAAAATACATATTATAAATTGCAATTTATTTCATATATGTATATAATAACATCCACCGGATCACTAAAAATATTATGCATGATGAGTATTCATCAGTTATAGTTCAGAATTGATGAGATTATCTTGTTGTCGAATTCCTTCTGTCACTGTTCACACTAAATTTATTCGTAAACATTTCATAACCAATTACACACTCCGATTCTTCTTAGCTGTGTTCCTCGCAACGTGATCTCTCACGCATTACCGGTCGACTGACGGTCTTCGTGCTTTGTCGGTGTAATCTTTATTCATCAGACATCAACAGATTCTGTGCATCGTGTTCAACGATCTCCTAAATGATAACATTGATTTGTTTTCTATTTTGTGTAATCCTGTTATTATATATTTTGGATTAGATGGTCACTCATGGTTTATTTGAATCTCCAGGTAGATTTATCATCAGCAGAAGGATGCAGATCGCTATCCTTTTTATGGAAGAGCATGTGTATTAATCGTTCTTCCATGAGTTGATTACAACTAGTAAAGCCCCCGTGACTAAGTGTATGTTGCACAGTCCGACTTGAAGTGGAATAGAAAAAACACTGACTTATATCCTTGTTTAAATGAAAGACCTACTAAAATATCTTTCATTGCAGAAACTTTAAAAATTTGAACATGGGTAGAATCTGACGCGAATTGTTTGGATTCTCTTCATGAAAGATCGATTAGGAATATGCTACAATTGGAAGTTCAAAAAAGGAAGCAGCTGCAAATAGACGAGACTTCCAATCCGCCTGTCTATTTAAGCAAAACAATATGAGCGGGACCAAGTTTCAAAGGGATCCTGTTGTCATGGTATGCAACAGTTTGCATTGTTAGGTCATGTACAAGCGTGATTCTGGATATGCTGACTTTCTAAATCTTTCCGTCTGGGACAATGCGAACAAAAACCAAAAACTACGTATACGTGATCACGGAACACACATCGCAAGATTGGATCCCGTAGCTTTGGAAGAATATTCCACTATAGTTTAGAATATAAAATCATGCAAATAAATACGTAAGTGCTTTACCGGAACGAGCGTAGGAGGAACAAATGAACAGGCTGAGTCTCCGATAGCAATTAAAGTATGTTATACAAAAAGAAAACAATGCTTCAAACTATAGGGTAAACCTTTTTTCAAATATGGTGACTCGTGGATTACGAAAGATTTCCAATTACATGGAAAATGTTTTCTTTCCATTTTGCCCGCCGAAATAACACATGTCGAGTGTACAGTTTAGCTAATACAAAACTGCAATTCATCACAAGTGAATAAAGAATTTTCAAGATTATGCGAAACCTTCGAATGCACTGCTCAGGTTATCATTTTTATAAAAAAAGGATTTCATTTCAAAATATAAACTTCACGAGTGGTTGATACTAATAATTCATGGCACATCTGTTTCACGTATACCAAACAGCATATGTCAATTCAACAAATTTGTTATTTTATTTTCATACTTCTATTCGCGGCTTTTTCAAAGGTTGCTAAAATTAAAAATAATATTTGATGAGGTAAGTCACGCATTATAATTAAAATTTGTTTCCTAATCACGTCAGTAGATTAGCACAAACGTCCTACTAGTTACTAAAAGATATTCGAGTGAACAGAAATAATGATTCATCAAATAAGTTCAAATGCTTTTCCTTTATTCTGCGTTTAAACACTGTGGTTTTTTGTAGTTTTAGCCGTTCTTTTTATTTTGCCTTCTTCGGTCGATCTTCATCATGAATGTAGATCATAGACGCATGCGGTTTTCATTCTCCTCTGCTTTTCAAATGACTAAGCAGTCCGATCCGGTAGGAAAGCTCTCGCCCGCAACGCGTACAGCGATATACATCATTCTTGAGGACATATCAATTACATGCTTTTAGCGTGAATTACGTTCATCAGCCGCTTAACTGTCTCTGTATGATAGGCACGACAACACAGTGTAGGCGGTAATGAGAATTAGAAGTCTCATCCAAAACAACACTGAATATCAACACTGCCTTTTTCACACATTCCTTGACAGATTCATGAAGTTTAGACAGAAGGTAAACAGAATTAGGTGCGTATATGCTCAGGTTTTCACTGTCGAACCATGATGTATAGAGAATAAGATTGATAAGCGGATAAGCAGAACAGCTGACATTTTTCCTGACAAAACTCTCGTGCCTGGGGAAATTGCAACTTGACTGTGAAGACAAAGATTGTGGTACACTGAGCGTGCGTACTCAATTCCTAACTGTACGGCAGTAAAACAAGACACGAACGTAAGCTAAATGGTTTTCATCGAAGGAGAATCCGTTGGAGCCTAAGCATATTTTGAATAGACAAAGTAACGAATGCTGAAGTGCTTTCTAAAGCTGGTTCACAGAGCATGTTAATCATACTACGACAGCGCCGCATACGGTAGCTGAGTCATATGTACTGAATTGAAAATGGTCATATTCCCAAAGATATAATCTATGGTGGATTTAAATCTGGAATCTTGGTCATAACACACTTGCGGAACAAAAAAGTGTTCAAACGAGATATGAAAGCTCTTTAAATTGACATTCGAGTTCGGAAAAACTTGCTATTGGCCGCTCAATTTAGAGCCACTTTGTAAACCGTCGTTGCAAGGCTGGGAATTGAACCTACTGCTCATAGTTGATTAATCGTATATCACGCCATCAATATGCAACTGCTGCCGATCGTCTGAATACTAGCTCCTGAAGTGAGAGTTTGTTTCACACAAACCTGACTGTTTAAACATTCGAGTAGCTTTTGTCATAGAAACCTCATGCGGTAATGATCTACATCCATGGTGGACATCGGCCGAAATTGACCACCGAATTTTTGGGTAACTAATACACGCGCACCAAGTATCATGGATTAGATTAGCTCATTAAATATCTGAAAATATTTAGCTATATTAGGCGTTGTACATCGATTATTCAAATCTGATTCCATGAAATAGATAATGAATCATCTCAAACAAAATTGAGGTAGCTTACGAAATGTATCTGTGAATGAAAAACAAGAAATCGTGGTAAATGTGCGATAAAATATTATGAATCAGTTTGCACTAGATAAATTTGTACTGCACATGTTACGAATATAGAATAGAATACCAATTTATTTGAATTCATTCTGATTATATCAAATATTTTATTAACGATTTCGAGGTATACTTTATTAGAAAAAAACACCTTCAAAATAACCACAGCCTGGCATTAGTGGAGTTATCGAGATGCACCTAGAAGAATGCAGGACATTTTTCAAGACAAAGCAATCTAAGTTTTGAAAGTTTTTCATTAACACGGCGACAGAGAATAACACAATTTTAGCTATCAAACAGCCTCTCCGTTTTTAATTTCCGCTGACCTGTGAAAAACAAATTGCGAAAACTAAAGCATAATGTAAAAAATATGTAACATCATAACTGGTCTAATTAATTGAATGCCACTGCTACAACGCACCACGGTGTTCAAACACAGAATCACATAATGATTCTTGACCGAGAACTCAAGGAGATGATGGATGAAAAAGTAATGTGTTGCCCACATACCCCGCACTTACACACTACTACCGGCTTCCGGCTATTTGACGTCATTAGTTGGATACAGAAACATTAGGTTTCGTGAGCCCTGAAACATTGGATAAGTGGTAAACAACGTATCAAGGCACACTGAAACTAATACTACTGTCTCCAACTAATGACGGCCAAGAGTCAGAAACATGCAGTGGTGTGTGAGTGTGAAGAATATGAGCAACATTGATCAATTACTGTTACTTAATTTAACGAGCACACTTAAATCGTGCACCATCATCAGTTGTACGGGACACTATTGATCGGATCAAGAAATAAAACAGATCTCGTTTGATATTATTCAATTTGCGTATCCCGATTATTATTCTTCCCTTTTTAATGCCCTGTTCCATAAGGGATTGTGTCAATATTGATATATCATGAAGGAACATCACAGATTGTTCACTAATCCCACAACTTTTCCATATTCATTATGAGGTTTCACTGTACGCAATCGATATTCGGATACGTGATTATTCAACTTTGAAGCAGTTCAGAAACATAGTTTCACGACATAGACTAGTTTTTCAACTTACATCTCACGACATTGCTTGGGCTCAGCGCAACTGTAAAAATACATAAATTGTCAAATCCAAAGAATACGCGTCTATATAATGTTTATCGGGTTTGAGTGAATGTTTTTAGCAGTTTCTCAAAATAATGGCTAAACATTTTATTGCAATAAAGGAATCTTAAACTTACAATTTATGGTTTCCCCCGGAATGTCGACTGAATTATTAAAAAAAATAAACGTAGTCACAATGTCAGATTGCTGTTTAACAGCGAATTATTTCTAAAAATACATCGTTTATTACATTGTAATTGACACGATTTGATTTTTTAGAAGAATAGTTGACGCCATTTACACGAAGTTTTGAAGAATAGTTTGACGTTCTTCATCTGACAATGTGTTCGTGTGTTTGACGATTGGACAACGGAACACATTTTCCATTTAACAAAATCTAAAAATCATAAACGTTTTTTACTTTGACTAGGTATTTAAAAATATTCGAGACCAATCTGGAGTTCAAAATAAAGTCGCAATAAATAGCTTACAGCAGGTTTTTGGGTAACGTTTAGCTTCTGAAGACAGATGCTTCTTCAGACTAAGGTTGTCGGTAAAAACAGCGTTCAGGTTTAAATTGCATTTTGTTGACCAATCCTGAGTACTCTAAGATAGATAGGCGAGATCAAGACGAGTGATTGCTCACCCTAAATTCTGCGTTTTTACCAAAATTGTTTATTTTGGGTGCGAACAGATTCCGATGACCCACTGATTACGTAACCCAGGTGCACATTAGGTGTTATGCACGTTTTTCCTCATCTGCTGCAGAACTGAACGCCAGGAATGGGGATATAAGCACCACAATAAATTGAACGCTAGATTGTTGAGATATCTGCCACATCAAACTTGTAAACCGCATTCCGCCCAGCCTCAGTGTGAAGACTTTCACTTTAAGTTTTCATACCCCGTCTCATCACATCTACTCTTTCAAGATCTATGCCTTGAACCGTGCCTAGCACATGTTCAGTTGGGGCAGAATTCTCAATTAGTGATTTATTTCACTGAGATTGCAGGATTGCTTTCATACTCGTTTCCTATGTTCGCTTACCCTAGTGCAAAGTTCTCTAGATGATTGGATAAATTAAAAAGATTATACGGTGCCTCTAAGGTGAGCGGTCAAGAGCAAGTTCTGCCTCCCTTCAATGGCTCAATGCCGACAGATTTTATATCGCTTAGACAAACGTATTTGTATAGCAAATGTGGTCTGCCCCATGACCGATTTCCTGATTTCATATCACCATTGAGCTTGGCTTAATTCTTATCATACTGATATCGATATAACTTTTGCGAACAGCAAATGCAAGTATCAAGTCGACTGATAATCTGAGATGCACGCCATATTAAGTCATTACGGAAAACACCTGTGGCTATTAAACAAGTTGATTCCATAACACTGAAGAAATTCAGTGGATAGATGTGCTGATATATTTAGATCATTAGGGCACAAAAAAGAAGTACGAAGGAAAATACAAATGTCTGCGATCAGTTTTACCTGGAATCTGATAAAAAAAGATTCGCTTAGTATGAATTCTGGTGCTTTTGACATGGCGGGCTGATGGCAAAAGCTTGTAAAAACATATAACATGCCAATTCTATCCAATTAGTAATTCCTAAATTATCACATTTTTAAAAGCCCGTTGGACTTGAGTATTGGTCTCAACACTAATCCTTATTTAAGTGATTTGATGATTCTATATATTACGACACTAAAAGGATAATTTCAGAAATTACAAGATGTGGATTATTGGTTAAACAATGTGTTAAAATGCACTTACAATAGCGTTTTTTAACTGAAATTATGTAAACATTTAGGTTGATAAATAAGAAACAATGTTTTAAATTCATATACAATCCTTTGAAACAGGGAAGGTGGTTCATCAGATTTAACTCACATTGTCTGACAGTTGCTTTATCAGCTGAAAAAATCGAGTTAATGATGACGTATAGAATTAATGACTTTATATTGTCGTGATCATTTAGTCTATCACCATTCAACTCAACTTACAAGGTTTCAATTCGTATGAGGGGTAAGTCATATTGAAAGATTTATCTAAAAACCAAGCATTGTAAATAATCAAATTTGAAATAAATAAATAAATAACTATGTTAAAATTAGAAAATCATTACTTTCGCCGAACATGAGATTCACTCATGATATTTTAGTACATCTTAAACTGTAAGCTCCATATCAATTAGACCTGACACGTTTCCATATTGTAATATCATCGGCAAATAGTTATAGGCTGCATCCAATATCCTCTGTTATATCGTTTATATACACCAAGAATAGAAGAAGTCCAAGCATGGAGATCTGCAAGGCTCGTTGATTGGACAAGTCTATTCTTGGTGTATATGAACGATAAAGTAGAGGATATTGGATGCATTTTGATACTATATGCCGAATATATTAAATTATGGAAACGTGTCAGGTCTGTTAAGGACTGTATGACATTACAACGGGATCTGTGCACCTTATTTCGTTAGTCCCAGTTAAATAAGTTACCATTTAACCCTGCGAAGCGTAAAATGCTGCAGCTTGGAAAATCTATGCACCACACGTATCAGGTTGGCACGCAAGATCTCGTCAGGACCACCCCAGATAAACATCTAAGTAGCTGTGTTTCGTTTAACCTTAAGCCTGGACAGCATTGCCGGATGGTGTACACTAAAGCTTGCTGTATTTTGAGTCATCTCAAAAGAATATTCCGGATTTTTACGCCCGAAACCCTACCCCGTGTAAATAATACGTATATACGTCCTGTCATGGAATATTCCGTCCAAGCCTGGGCACTGTGGCCGAGGAAGGATATCAAACTACTCGACAGGAATTATATTCGTGCTACGAAGTTGGTCGCTCGGTACAGAAATTCGCCTTTCACAGAGGGAATGTTAAAACCCAACCTACACGATTTTACCCAATGACGGATACGTAGTGACCTCCTGTTGACATTAAAAATCCTGCATACTGAAAACCATCCCGTTAAACACTTGCTAAATCCCAATGGCCTCACTCGAACACGAACACATTCAAAGGCTTAAAACATTCCGCATTCTTGATTGGATATTCGCCGTTATTTTTATCGGTAGGAAATTGTTTCACTTGGAAGCATTTGCCTGAAGAAATCACACGCTCACAATCTGTTGATGTTTTCGCATCCAAACTCGATGAGTTTATGACGGACAATGCGGTATGTGACTGTCCCTATTAATGTTTGAGATATTTTTATTTTAATATATTCCATATACCATGTCATCCTATGGTTATTGTTGAGCTTACTTCTTTTTCTACCATAAAATATACTGAGTTCTGAGTAATATTTAGAACATGCATGCATGGGCCTCTTAGCTGTATACAATCTATTCTGCATTTGGGAAATCCTGCAGTTCTGAGCGACAAAGGTCGTCCTTGTAATCCATTAATATCCATAATAAACGCGATTCAAGAAACTGAAATTCCCCTAAACCAAATACAGATAATGAGGGGTAGCAATAATTTAATCCGTACAGTATTCTTCCAAACTTATGATATGCTCTCATAACACGAAACTGCGGTATCATACGTTCAAACACTTTCAACATCACAACTGATTAGCCTGCCGTAAATAAGCATTTTCTGTGCATAGTGCGCAATTGCTTCTACTCGTGTGGTACTATGTAATACCACTGACAAATTCAAATATCACTAGATGTCCACACGTCCGAGTAGGTTAATTGATTTTGTAAAAATTCATAGCATCATTTTGTAATATGTTTTTAGCACTAGATCCAATGTTTATTTCTTTTAGTCGGGTAAAGCAAATCACCCAGTAATAGATGTTTTATTACATCAAACACGCTAGGTTCGTGAATGTGTATTTCACAAAATGCACATAACCCAGATTCCCTATACACTGAAATCTCGGTAATATGCCACCAGATAGGACCGAGCAAGAGTGGCATAGTAGCGAGAGTGGCAAAGTAACGAGGGTTAGTAAAAACGGCTTTATTTGATCAAGTCCATCATTTATTCGCTCAATCGATCAGTCAAAAGCTCTCAGAAATCGTCGACTTTCTACCGGCTCCTCATTGTACAGCATCTCCCCCGCAATCTCTTCCAGCGTGAATGACCCGCCAGTCACGAGGCGTTTGCCGGCTTCGAGAAAGTCATGCTTGATCTGCTCGTTATCCTGCATCTTTTCCTCGGCAGGCAGAACTTTCCAGATCTCGAACAGCTCCGCATCCTGAGGATCAGTTCGGATTTCTTTTTCGATAAACTTGACTCTCGCGAAACAGTTCCTGATTGTAGACTTGCTGACCTGCTCCCAAGCATAAAGGGCTACGTGTAGAGCGTCGAGCAACGTGAATTTGAACTCCTTTTCGCGATCGTCCATGGTCCCTAGCCGGCGGCATAGCAGCTGCTTCTTGTAGTGGCGCTTAAAGTTCTTTATGATTCCCTGATCCATTAGTTGTAAATTGGCTGTCGTGTTGGGTGGGAAGAAGACCTGTTGGATGTTATTTTGCTGGAGCTCGTGATGGTGGCCAGAAAAGTTATCGAGACAGACAAGAACTCTGCGTCCCTGCTGGCCGATTCTTCCGTTCCACGCACGCAACATCTCCTCGAAAATCTCCGCCGTCATCCACGCCTTCGTGTTCGCCTTGTACGTGACCGGGATCTCCTTCTTATTGAACAAACGAGGTCTCTCGGAACTGCTGATCACCAAAACGGGAAACTTCTCGCTGCGCTCATGTTTGCACTAACCAGAAGAGTAATCATTTGCTTGCTTTTCTTTCCTCCAGTACACTGCTCTCCCTAAAAGCCATGGTCTTTTTCTGAAGCAGCTGCCAGAAGAGTCCAGTCTCGTCCAGGTTGAAGACATCATCTGCAAAGAACTGCCTGAGTAAGGGCTGGAAAACCTGCTGCTGCCAATCAATAAGGGATTAGGAATCCACCGCTCCAGCTTAGCCATGCACTGGCTTAAACGTGACGCCATTGCGCTTCTTGAAACAGTCGCCATGAAGTCTATGATGTGCATCAACTTCGCCAGTTTCATCGCCTCCTCCTTGATCAGATCCCCTCTGACAGGCAAATTCAGTCCTCTTGCTTGCTTTAGCCACATCAGCGCTCCCTCATCAAGCTTCGGGTGTTGGGCTGCGTCAGCTTAATGCGCTTCGACGGAACTCCAGCTTTGATTGCAGCTTCAATTGCATTATTCTTGCCCTTCACGGTGGTTCTCTTAACTTCGACAGCCTATTTCTTGTTAATCTAACTCGCCAGCTTGGACTAATTCGGCTCCTTCTCCGCAGCATCAATGATTTCGAGGTTCTCCTTCAGCATGAAGTCGGTTTGCTTGCGTTTCCTAGTTGACATTATGGAGTGAATGGTTTGAAAATTAACGATGTCACGGTTGTGAGTGTCTGTTTGTGCGCGCCTTTTCGTAGGTCTATATATCGATACCTGAAGCGAGATTAGGAAAGAGGCTTGTCATTTTGCGTGAGGTGATTGGCTTGTTGTAGCTAGCGTCAGTGAGAAACATCGCGTGTTGGACCTTGAAACCGGCTGACTATATGCGTAAAATGCGCATAAACGCACTTTTAAATAGTCACAGAATAGTGGTATAGTAACAAGAGTAGGGAGTGGTTTAGTAAATTTATTTTGTATTGATTTTTTTCGGGACCGAGCAAAAGTGGCACAAGAGCGAGAGTGGCATAGTAACGAGGTGGCATAGTACCGAGTTTTGAGTGTATATACATTAGTAAAATTTTTGCTCAATTGCATACATTTACATCACAAACACACTCTTCACCACCGGTTTCCTGCTGTTTGCATCCGTGAGGTAGGGACAGTAAAACCAGGATCCGCATGCGCTTGGAACAGTGAACAAAAATGGTAAACAAGTTGGGTGTGTATGCCGATGTGGGATAAGGTTGGTACCGCCAAACTGTTGAGTAAAATGTGTTCCAAAAATGGTGATGAGAATTAACGGGTCAAATAGACATTTTTTCCGGTTGATCGGGAATTATATAATCTATAATGCATTTAAACAAAATCTTCGGAGATTACTTTGCACACTACAGCAGTGGATGAACAATAAAATGTGACTAAAATTTCTCATATTTTTAGCGAATCAGTTGATAAAAGCAAAGGAATACCATTTCGATCATTCTCATCAAAATTTACAATAATTAGGTGAGATATATATCTAAGTTAATAGTTTACCTTCTTCTTTATATTCTAAATATAAAAAATTCAACGCATTTAATTTACTAATTTGAAATCCATAATCTTGTCTTCGTCATGATAAAATATGCGTATATAAAAATTATAATCACAATTAAATTCACTACCACACTTTTATTACTCTCCCATTTTTTTCAAAATTTATGTCCCCCTGTCAGTTTGTCTTCTTTGATTTGCAACATTTTGATTTAACGTTATCTGAGTTTTCAGGATTTCATATTATTCTTTCATTTTACTGGATTTTAGCTATAATTCGGTATGCAGTTACTGGTTGCAGAATACGTATTTTGCCAATGTTGTAAGTTTCAAACATTGGTACGCAAAAGTAATTTTCTTAGGACAGGCGCAGTGCTGTTTGTTCGATTGCGTGTGCATGTAGATCTAGTACTGAAGATTAAATGATTAAATTCCTGTCGGGAATTTATTAAAACGTGATTCCGCTCGCTGTAGCGAACCTGAGTACTTCAGGTGGCAGTCAGCAGATTTGTGATGACCGCATACCGTAACTAGCTTTATGCACTCAACGGAATCATATTTTGATAAAATTGTCCAGGTATAGATAAATTTGAAACGCATTTGAAGTGACCGATCTTAGATCAAACACATGAGTTTAAGTGACTGCGAATTTATCAAGTTCCTCACTCGGAGCATTAAATGAACTTGGAGTACATATTTACACACGAAAGATTTTATTTGGCTCTACTAAAGAAGGATGGTAATCAGCATATTCTTTAAACATGAAGTCAATTCTGCTTTTGTCGTTCAATTTCTTTGAAACAGACTTTTGATTTCTCTCTATTTAAAAATTATTAAAAGTAAGCCTGTTGAATGTTTATCGTGAAGCTCACTTAGTAGTAAAGACTTCGCGGTAACACGCAACATGTTGGATCTTCCAGCAAATGGTCTTCAATTGACTCCAAACCGTTAATTACTCGATGCGAATAATGAATAGGTCCTTTCTAAACATTTTCGATAAATCCGAAATGAAATGATGATTATATTATCAATTATGGATTGAGTAGGAATGAAAAAGTTGTAATTTTCAGTCCGAAGATTATTTTGTTATAGCACTTGTCAAACTGTTTCATGGTTAACTACATTAAACATGCCAATCAACCT
Source organism: Atriophallophorus winterbourni (assembly GCA_013407085.1). NCBI lineage: Eukaryota > Metazoa > Platyhelminthes > Trematoda > Plagiorchiida > Microphallidae > Atriophallophorus > Atriophallophorus winterbourni. The sequence goes on along the minus strand of JACCGJ010002998.1, from coordinate 99,102 downwards.
CTGATTAAAGAAAATAGCTTAAAACTGGTAATGGATATATGTGAGTCAACGACCTTTCATTCTGTGGTTAACTGGTAAATGTTTGTAACAAACTCGATAAAAAAATTATTGATCAGACTTTTACGTTAGCCTAGGTCGTAGTTATTGTGAATAAGAAGCAGAGGGTCGAGAGTTAAACTCGCAGGCGTAGGATATGCATTGCTAATGAGCATGAATAAGTGCAACCCTCGATCAGAATTATTGTATTGTTACATGTGATTAAATTTGTGAATATTCCGAACGACGTTTTCCCAACGAACTGTTAAACATTCAGCATATGATTCACTATGAAATGTTAGGTCAAAGTTTTTTTTCCGCAAATTGCAATGCCACTTTCATATATTCACATTCATATATTCGTATATTATCGTAATTTAAGTCATAATTTAAATGAATATACTATTAGAACTTACCGAGTGTCACATAAGCTGTGAGAAATCAATTGTAAACAGTGTTCTCAAATAAACAAAAGTAAAATGATATTCAAACAGACTTTTCGTGGTAGCATTATGCATCTGTCGCTAAAATATTATAACTTTGTTCGCCAGTTCTTCACTATTTCAACGGTTGTGGATCGTGATCGTACTGTCTACACCCTCTCAGCGTGTTTGTGAATCATATTCACCAAATACCAATAATAATATTTGATATACCTAAATTTCCGTTCGCGATTCACGTCATGTGCGTAACGAATACTTGACGAATTGACGTTCTGTTCCGTTGGGTAAATCAGATTTGGATGACGGCTGACACATTGCCCACCCAGTATGAGACGTTACGGCACCGACCGTTTGACAAGGAACAAGGTGTGACGTGCATGAATTCAAATAAAGTGTGTTAAAGGTTTAAACTCAAAGGTTTATAGGCGTTCGGATTGAATACTTCTTCTAGTCTCGATTGGCATGACTTCTTCAATCTCATGGGTGATGTTTAGGCCGGTTTTCGACTGGTTAAACATATGGCGCTACTCAAATGGGCCATTTCTGTGGACAGTTGCTCGGGCCGCAAGGCATGTTACTCCAATTGTGATGGTCATGGTTAAGAATCCGACCTGACACAGGGTAAGCAGTTCTGATGAGTTGTCGCAAAACATAAAATCCAGTGTTAGGAAATATTTCTTCTCAAACGTAAATTATTCTGAGAAATTAATTTGGTTTCTGAATGAAAAGACTTGCGGGTGAGAGCAAATCATATTTTGCTAACACATTCGGTCCATGAGTTTTGGGCGCTAACCATCCTGTATACATACACGCATAAACTGAAGCATTCTCAGAGAAACAGATGTGATGTCCCACTTGGTGTCGTTTGCTACCGCGAAATCTTTGCAATCAATGAAAATTTAAACGATCGAAAAACGTATGGACGGTCTACAGACTGAATGTTCAAAATATCTGTCAATGTCACTAATTCAAATCACACACACAAGGTCCAGGTTTGTAATGCTCGAACTATTCACGATGACTCACTTTAAATGGATTTACATCAGAACCAATCGCAAAGTATTGTAATAGATTGTATAATATTATGTATTCAGTGAATTTATTTCAAACTAGCACTAAATCAAACTATGGTTAGAATCAATGATTTTTTAAAATGTCTCACTTGTATATTCACCGTCTTTTAATTCAACTGTGAAATGAAAATTATTTATATAGAATGTTAATTAATTATTCATGATGCCTGGAGAACACGGATTTCTAGTTTGGTTTTCAAAAGGATAGTTGGTAGAATTTTATGTAAATATACATATAAACATAAGCATGCATAAATAGGGGAAGTGAAATCATGCCTTAATTTCACTTTCTCAAACGATTAGAACTCTTGAATTTACGTATATAGTTCTGGCATGCAAGTTCTATTAGAATTTATTTGATTCCCTTAAAATACAGTGGCATACGAGCTTCAATCTAGGTTACTATTCCTCTACAGTTTCAAAGCAAACGGATCCTGATCCTAATATCTCTACTTGATGAGTGCAAACAGCACGAAACAAATCGTTCGTTTTATGTGATGGAAATGCGAGCGTTTGATGATGATCGTACTTTGTTTCAGTCATTGAAGAGGTTTTTATTTGTTCAAGATTGTTAAGAATTAAACATATATATATATATATATATATATATATATATATATACTCAGTTGCGCGTGTTTATTTTGTTTGTTAGTGCGATCGCAGGTTTTTCATAAAGCTGTGTCAAAACAAGCTTTCGAGAACACAATGCGACTGAATATACTATACAGATGCACATCCTTGTTTTGATAGAATTAACAATTTTGATACGTGTGCATGATGAAACGATTTTTGTGCCACCTCAGATGTGAATAAATACCTTTAAAATCAGGATTTCGTCTCTCTGAAATAAACATGAAAAACACTTAGAATATGTTCAATAATTGGTATTTCCAAGTATCAAGCATTGAACAAACAAACACAACATAGATTGATTATTTAGAGAAATAGTTCATAGCCGAAACTATGTGTTATTTTAATACAACTAAAAATTCATCAAATTGTGGCCTCTGATGGGCAGAATACAACCTTCTGGTGAAAGCGACGGGCAAGAAGCGCAGATACGACAATAGAGAAGTGGCAATTCGTGTTTCGGATCTATTGCTTGGGAACGGTTTGAGCGATAATACCCTTGGAACTAGTAGGAGTTCAAAAAAAGGCAACTTGCTATCAAACCATATGTATATGTTCAGTTTCGTTCGAGCAAGTCCAGCATGTTTAATGCTTACATTCCTCAACTTATAATAGTATTGGAAAATATGTGGACTTCCAATACTCTCTGGCTGCACACATACCCGCGTGCACGAACAGAATGACTTAGATGCGTTGATAAGCAACACTATAAGGATGTCGAGCCACTAATACTCCGTCTACCGGATAACATCACATAAATTATCCATCTGAAGAGAATTTTCATGAGATTTTGAAAACAGACCATTCTTTGAATAATGAACATGTGCATCAGACTCACAATACAGTTTAAACATAGTCGACATGGCCTAAAATATGTTACGAATTTGAACAAATAGACAATCGAGCTACTAAACTTTTCGCTGGACTTACCTGGAAACCATACAATGTGCGAATCTCAACCCTGAACTCATTCAATCATCCACGTCTTTGTCTTCTGAGAACACACGTTAACTCCAACTGTCCCTCACTCACAACTCAACTGCATAATAGTTTTTTTGAGGTGCGGTATCGTTTTGCTTGTAACAATCTATCCGAATGTGTTGTAAACTCACAAAATCAAAACATGTTTAAATATCGATGCTTTTCAACACTTAACCCGTGAATCGAAGAAAACTATACATCCTGACCTCCTGTGTCACACCACAATTGCTACACTTTTGGTTTTACCTGATTCTTGAACAGCTCAGTAAGCAATCAAAACCCTTGTATGCTTGCTATATCATTCGTAGTTTCCTTATTATTTCATGATTTTTCGTAAAACTTTGTGTTTTATAACGGATAAAAATTGAAAATGAATTGAAAACGTATGCATGAACCGGATTTACAAATCTGTTGAAAGTGAAAGCCTGCGTGGAGATATTGTGGACAGTGTAGTGTTGACGTGTTTCGTCGACCTAAGACGGGTGTACGCTGTTTCACTCTTCCTCGTGTGCATAGTAAACACGTAAATAGCGTTGGAAAGTTTGATACCTGAGATATATTAAGAAACAACAGACAACTGTATGTGAATTTCGAGTGTGTGTGATTAACGTTCGCCATTGAAACATGTGCAATCAACGTAATCACATTGTCCCTCACAATATGAGTGTATGCGCAGCACAAGCCTAGGTTTCAAAACAGTGGATATCTACATAGTCTCGTAAGATGACGGCAATCATTTTAATCCGGATAACCCTATAGGAGGAACCAAGAATTGGTTTTATAATACATGACTATACAGCCGATATTGTTTAATCCTAAGAGCAATTTTATTCACTAATTAAAACCTTTGCGGCATGCGTCATCTGCGGGCTGACTGATAGCGTAAATCAGACCAATTAGGAATTGTATCTACATCTGTAGAGCACACTGAGATACATAAACGTTATGACAACGGAAGTGTGAATTCCATCTTTTCGAACCCCGGTGTCTGTTGGATTTACATGCTGATAGTTGGAATAAATATGATGCTTTACGTATGTTCATACGTAATACATTCGTTAGTAGGTCACATGTTGAACATATGGTACATGAACAGAGTAAAATACTCTTTCGAATTCTGAAGCTGGTCTCAGGAAAACGTTTATTTCAATAAAATACTGTCGCTAAGTATAGCTGAGTCATGTTTTATCAAACAACGAAAAATCATAAACCAAAACTATTTTGAGCTACTGTTGATTAGGGTTCGAAACAGGAAAGACGATATTTAAACATAGCGCTCGAGTCGCTGATGGATGTCAAAATAATGTGCTGTTAAATTCCGCCAAAATGTCTTATTCCCAAAGTACCGGCAGAAATTTTGGCATGTCTAAATCACGGTATAATGAAGTTTGTAAGATAGATATGCTTGCTCATAACATAGATCAGACGAGTTGAGAAGAACTGACTCCTGACTGCTTAATTTTGAGCATAGTAGGAAGCCTCATTTAAAGAAAAGGGAAAAGTGTGTCCATTTTCTGTTATCATCGCTATTAAAATTTCGAGATAAAATTAGCACAGATGTTTTGAAGGTGACTTTATGTAGAAATTCAAATAGTCAGATTAACTAGATAGTGGTCTAGGTCAGGGATAGAATAATTCTTATAATTTTAATTTTTCCTGTTTTCAGCAATTTACTTCCCTCAGTTGACCATGGATGTGCATTGCAAGCAAACGGGATTTCATGATACTTAGCGTCTCACTTGTTGAAACAGTTCCATTCGCTGTCACGCAGTGCAATTTGTAATAATCAGTCAAGCGGCGGTATTTTCCACATGTCGTGGATAACTTCAACAGTCAAAAGCAGTATCTGATCCCTAACAGGTTGTAGGTGACGCTTCATACGGTGCCTTTAAACTGAGCGGTCTAGAGCAAGTTTGTCCGAAATTGTATGGTCAATGTGTAGGGGTATATAATCGATTTTCCAAACTTAGCGCAAGCGCGTACATCCCTAATGTCGACCGCCAAATTTCAACACGACATAGAGTAGATCTTTTCTTAAATAGTCGACATGATATAAAATATGCGTGAAAATGATTACTCTACATGCCATTTCGGAGATATTATGTCTTTATTAAATATATCTATCGATCGACAATGACATCTGTAAAAATAGGCGAATTGTTATTTTTGCGAAAACATAAAATGAACACTATTCATAATTACCGAGATTATATTCCACAGCTAAAAAATTAAGAAGAGTTTAAATGGATTAAAGTTACACACACAGATTTTAAATTTCCTGTAGCATCAGGCGTTATGTATACAAGAGTGGAAATGACGTAATTTGAAGATCTAATTCTAAGAAAACTTTGTATTCAAAACAAAAATTATCGTACAGGTACTTACTTGTGGAGTGTTCTTTATCACCGAATTTAGCTGTAGACGGGAGAATAACAATTTTGGGATTTTCGATCAAATTTGAACGATAATTAACGTTTATTATGTTGTATACGTACGAAATATCTTAAAGATGGATGCTAATTCCATGCTTTCGGTCGATATACATAACATTACCCTTCGTTACAACAGGAGAGCAAGAAGCACCGAAAAGAACGACGGCGACGTTATATATCGTGTTTTGGAAATGATTGCATCCGAACGTTTCAAGTAACATCTTCGGAAGTATGAGAAGATGGACATTGTAAACCACGATCGAACGATATGCAATATGTTAATGTCTGTAAAACGAGCCGTGTGTGTTAAGTGCTCGTAGCATACAAGCTGGCACAAAATCGATTGCCAAATCAGATCGGAGGATAAACATTTTTCGGGTGTCGGTTGTGGTCACATGATTTGACTTATAAGATGGGCCTGTTTTTTGTTCGTTGTCTTGTGTGTAATAAACGCGTTTTACCAATCGAGTTCATTTGTGTGAATGCGTTGACCTTAGTGTACCGCTTACGGTGAGTGGTTAGTGATGAATTGAATGGCCTGAAGAATGTGTAAACAACGTGATTGACGTTATGCCATTTGGTCTTGTTTGGATCGACGCATCACTGAATTACCCTGCCCGATCCAATACGAAGTGGTTCAGGTTTTAGAACACTAATTCAACTCTCACTGTTAAATATGTTTTTTTCCAGAAAGCAGAATCACAAAATGATCGCTGTTTAAGAACTCGGGACGTTCGTTTGCGAGCAGTGTGTACTATATCTCACCACACTTGCAGAGTACAAGCAGTTTCTGATTATTTGCCGTCCTCATGCTGTAAACACGAAGATTAGTTCCATTGGAACATGAAAGTTGGGTTTTACCGGTCTCAAAGTATAACATTGTTAACCAATTTTCCATTCTTTCTAGGCTCACCTGATAATGGTTAAATTTGTTTGTGGGGGATGTGAGCAACACATTATATTACGTCATCGGACAAAGAAGACAGTCTCCTAGCATATGCAAAATTAAAAGATATAATGTCTATGAAATGTTCAATCATTGATATTGATAAAACATTGATTAAAAAGAACGTACCAAATTTAACTGGAATTTCTGTATAAAAATTAACGGATATAATGTAGTGTTAGGAAGGAGGTGAGCACCACAATATATTGGACGTATATAAACGCATCGCATGCACTGTAGCTAACCTCACTGTCCCTACCGGATGATGACAAACTGTATGTAAACGCTTGTGGATTCAGTGGTATCAGTTTGTGATTTTTTGTTTGAATGTCATGGTTTGTTGTACAATTCCTGCTTATTACCGATTTTAATGAATAGCTGTGTAAAGCATCAATTTGAAGCTGATGAAGAGTAGATAATACTCTCAAAATCTGATTGTAGATCACGCAACTGACACGGATTTAATGAGTACTGCGTTTTGCTGAGGGTGATGCGGGTGAGAATTATTCCCCATTTAGGAACCTTTGGTGATTCTAAAGGCCGTGGAGGATGAAACCAACATGCGCTTGTGATGTACACCCTTCGAAAACCTATGTGAGCCAAAGGAAAGTCGCATGAAAGCAGCACGGTTTCTCATTACTTTATGAGTTCAAGTCATTTCTCGCCAGTCAGTTCTGTTCAACCCGTCGCCATGTTGTTTCTGCTAAAGCGAATTCACCGAGAAGCATTTTGTTCAATAAATGATGTTGCATCAATTTTTTTATGTCAAAATCAAACACGAAAAAAAAGCAAGTAATCAGTTTGAGATAGACTGAGCGAAGAGCCAAGAGTACTCTCTGAGCTCCCTATCCAAATCATAGCCCACAACATTCACATTACGAATGCCGCATCAGTAGAAAAAGGAAGGCGTTCCCAGAGCATTCGAGCAAAAAAATCTGGAAACAAAACATTTTGATTGCTAGATTCAGCAAAACTATAAATCACCTGTTGTTATTTGTTGCCGTCGAAGGTCATTCGGTTGCGTTCTTTTGAATTACATTTAACGCACTAAATACTCAAATAAGAGAGCAACCACGAGTAGCTATGGTTAAATCATCAACAATGAATTCGTATATTAAAAACTCGGAATTTCTTCATCTAAAAGAAATCTACTTGTTTTGGATAAAATTCAAAAAGTGGTCGATAATAGGTTCTCGCTCCGATGTGAAGTAATCGAGAAAGCCGTGGTAACAGCATCAAAGTTTTCCAGCTTGGTCAAGAGCAAAACGCATCGGTTTATCTTGAGCATAAATATATGCAAACAAAAACTTCGATCGACCGAGTACTGTTTATAGCTGCGAGCGCTGCGAGAGAAATGTTTCTTCACAAATCGGACTGTTTAGTCATTCAAAAAGTTGTTAAAAATGAAAAAGTCATGCGAATGTTTAAATTACATTCATGGTAGACATCGACCGTGTGGAGGAAACAACATTATAGGACGAGTAGAGTATTTAAAGTAAAAGGGTCATCAATGCTGTTCAATTTCGATTAAAATATCGCTGGGCAACAATAGACAACAAAAAGTTTAGGTACGGAAGAAATCCGGAGAAATCTTGCACGTACGGCAAAAACATGGTGCTGACTGTCAATACGGGATTTTGGGATATAAAGATAGAAGGTAATGACCACTTGTCAGTTTTTCATAATGCACTTCAAACGGGGGTCTGAATAGATGTCACACACAGGTAGAGACAATTTTTTATGTCAGAATAATATTGCGTCGTATACACCTTTGGGTAAAGTCACATAGATCCAGACGTCGCAAACTATCGGTGTACGGAACATCAATCTTTCGGTGTGCGGACCCAACACTAAATTTGCTGATCTTTTATGAATTTTATCAAAGAGAAAAATAGCGTTTCTCATCCAGTTAGCCTATACATATACCGCATAATCTATCGCCGTAGGTAAGTACACGTTCATTATCCACGATATCGTTACCAGCGATGATCTTCCAAATATTCTTAGAACGATGACGGACAATTTGCTGGCCTGTCGATATATATATATATATATATATATATATATATATACTGAAAATGAATCGTCTTCTTCAGGATTCCGTTAATCCGTACTACATGGTCGTTTCCCAACAAGCTGAAAACTGAATTTTCAGTTTCTTATCGATATGTCCAGGAAACATTCTTGACAATGTGCGGCATCTAGCTTTCCCGTAAGTTGAATGTGAGAACTTACATAGCAGCCCAATCCGACACATTGTCCAAATCCCTTTTCAATTACTCACAGTTCCTCCGCATAACTAATTTGCGTCCAAATTTGTTATCATCCTCGAAAGGAACCATTTCGAATGTTATGAATTGAGGTAAATCGTTTATGTGTAAGATTTTATGCAGTGTAATTTTGCAATCGCCAGAATAAATGGTAATTTTTTTAGTGTGATAATTTTAAAAAAAGGAGTATTTATCAATACAAACTCACCTTGCACTTTAAATGTCACTAAAAGTTCCAATTGAAATGACTTTAATATGAAATTATTACAAATAGCGAGCAACAAACTGTTCTATTGATACAAGTTGACTTTGGTCTTTTACAAGAATTCAAAAGCTGAACGGATATATTTTCCCGCAAAATTAAAAAGAAGCTAGAATGTTGAAGATTGTGGCGAGGAATTTTTCGTGCTAACCTTATTTGTTTAAATTTGAAATAGCTTTCGTTTGGTACATCCTCAAAATCGCAAAACATAGAGCTTTACGATGACAGTACACAAACTTTGGGCCTCAACATCGTTAGTTCATGTTAATTCAGATTTTTATGCGCGTGTTTTCTGAAAGGTCTTGAGAAATCCAATACACGGTGTCATCTAGCCTGATGTCATACCGTCAAGAATAAAGAATGTACGCAGGTTCAAAAGTTACAATTCACAAGATTGCTCACATCCCATCCCTGCTACACCACAACCTGTTTCTAGCTGTTTGCCCCCATTAGCTGGAGACAATAAGATTAGGTTCAGTAAGCTTCGAGAAAGTCGAAAAGTGGTGAACACAGTTATACTGGGAACCATTAGCGATCAGATTGACATAACGAACGTTTGGATAAACGATCCACACATTTGATTGAAGTCAATCGATCAAATCGATGGTAATGGACAGTTATTGCAGTGCTCACATTCCAGGCGCTTACAAACCACAACTCATTTTATGATGCTTGCCGCTATCAGGTGGAAACAATCAGATTAGGTTCAGTGGGAATTGTAGCAGCTAAACAGTAGTACGAGGCGTTAAATTGTAATGCCATATGGCACGACTAAACACACACACACACACACACACACACACACACACACACACACACACACATATATATATATATATATATAAATATATATATATCTATATTATATATATATATATATATATATATATATATATATATATATATATATACAGGTTGTCCCAAAACAATGTATACACACTCAAAATAATTGTAATTAGAGTGTTTGTTAGTATTTCATTATTTCAAATGTAATAAAATATTCACAAGTGTTATTTTGTTTTTTTATTAGATTTTACTGCATTCTAATAAGTGTAAATAGTGAATAGTTTTATTTTCAGCAAGATGGGGCACCCCCACATTACCATCGCGATGTTAGGTCTTTCCTTTATGAGGTCCTGCCAAACAGGTGGATTGGACGAATATCCTCCCGGGTCACCAGACCTCACGCCACTAGATTTTTTTCTTATGGGGATTCTTAACAAACAAAGTCTATGCTACAAAAGCTGCAACCATCGCTGAATTAAGAGAAGACAGTGAACATGAATGCGCCCAAATACCAAGGGAATTATTCCATGATGAATGCGATTCCATTGCTTTGTGTTGGCCGCAGTGCCCAGATCAAAATGGACGAAAGTTTGAGAACAAGCATTGACATAATAAAATCTACTTATAACATATTTCTATACATTTAAAATAATGAAATACTAACAAACAATATCATTACAATTATTTTAGGTGTATACATTTTATTGGGACACCCTGTGTATAACGATATATATATATATATATATATATATAGATATATATATATTATATATATATATATATATATGTAACAGAATGAAATCTCACCCCCATCTGGTGCAAATTTGGCTGAAAAAATTTTAAAAAAATCACTGTTCAACCAACCTGATTGCATTGCACCTAAAATTTCGTATCAAGCAGACTACATGTTTCGCCCGTAATATTCGAACTTATTTCGATTAGCTGCTTATTCCGATAGGATTCCTGAAGCAAAGCTCTCATCTTCTATTTATTATCAGGCAACTGCGATCCATTAGGCCGGTACACATCCCCGTATTTTAGCATGGAGTAGTATTGCTTGTATACAAGTTTATCACAGTTAATTTAATAGAGGTTTTCGGTAACGATTGTAAGAATTCGGTCAGGTGAGGAGTTTGCTATGCACACATTTTTCGAAATATACGACCCTGTTCTGGATAGAAATGGAATTAGCTCACGCTGTTACCCTTGTTGCGATAACTTCTGAAGATTAGTCCAAGAAAAGCAACATAACTTGAGGGGTCAAATGCGGATAATCTGATTTAGGCGCGAATCAAATAAGATTACTTATTGTTAATAGTCACTACTCAATAATATTTCTATTTAGCAACTGAATCTCGTAGTTACTTCTAATCGAGAAATTAAAACAAGTTTCCCGACTAGTCGAAGACATATCATAGTCCTTCTATTTGTTTGTTTTTCAGGATAAAGCTTGTCGGTTGTTGTAGAGTAAGCAGTCCTATGTGTGACGTGCTGTGTAGTCGCATAAATTTGTGCTTTTATACTTTTTGATTTATTACCTAACTCGCTGGAATTTCAACTGTGATCAAGGTGAATCCTTGAAAATCCAAGTTTTCACGTTTTTATCCAAATTTACATACACGTACAATATTCTTCGGAATTCAGAATATCGTTCCTGTTTGAAAGTTGTGTAAAGTACATGCCAAATGTGATAAATTCCCAACACAGCAAGTGGTATCTTTTATTAACAACGTTGATTTATCTAGGCTTTGGTATGTATCTAGTGCCTGTCGAAGTGAACTATGTCAAAAATGGAACGCAACCCTAAGTTACTTTACAAGATCATGAACGCGAAAGCGAAAGTCAAACCATGTTTTTTTCAATCCAGAATGGTGAAAAAGTCACTAAAACAGCGTTGAAAACCGCAAATGCTCTAGCAATTCACTACTCTAAAGTGTTGGTGCCAAAGGTTTTAGTGGAACGTTTTGAGTATTTAATCGAAACAGGACAAGGGACATTGTGAGATATTCCGATAAATCCAATGATTGTTGCAAGTCATTTGCTCAAACTAAATGTAAGAAAATCCCCAGAAGCGGATGGAATCACACCGGATGTACTGAGGTTCTGTCACCGTCAGCTTTGTGAAACGCTCTCCAGCTTGTTTAACTATTTGTTGCTTAAGGGAGTTGTACCGAAAGATTGGAAGTCCGGCGTGATAACACCTATCTTCAAAGGCGGTTGCCGATCTGACGCTGGAAATTATCGTCCCGTCACTCTTTTACCTGTTATTGTTGAGCTCATGGAACGTATAGTCTCGAAAAGCATGGTTGCACACTTTGAATCGCAGAATTTGATTTCGCTAGCGCTGCATGGATTTCGATCTCATCTTTCTTGTCTAACGAATCGTCTCATAGCGTTAGACGACTGAACAAAGTAGTTGAATAGTTCTTGCACCCACGTCTGTTACCTAGACATTTCAAAAGCATTTGACAGAGTCAATCATCATTTGCTTCTTCAAAAAACTGATGCGTTTAGGAATATGTGACCCACTCCTCTCATGGTTCTGCGACTATCTGTCAGATCGCGACGCCCAAGTTAAAGTTAACGGTACGCTATCAACAATGTTCAAAGCAACCAGTGGAGTCCCACAAGGATCTGTGCTAGGCCCGCTCCTCTTTCTGCTGTACATAAATGATTTACCCCCCTCATATCGTCCAAAATGGTCCTGTTCGCGGATGATATGAAAGTTTGGACGCCAATAATTTCTGCGGAGGATTTTGAGAAACTGCAAATTGATTTAGACAGCGTGTCGAATTGGGCGTTCATGAATGACATGTCATTCAACATACAGAAATGTAAGATGCTCCATCTTGGCAAGAATGTTAATTGAACATATCGATTAGGAACTGAAAACCTGACATAGAGCTTAGAAAAAGATGGATTGTGGATTAGCGGGAACCTGAAGAGCACAACGCACTGCCAGAAAATATATCGACGGGCAAACAGATTGGTATGTATCTTTGGAAGAATATTTGGAAGATTCTCTCTGGCAACGTTACCAAGGATAATGAATGTCTACCTTCGCCCTACGATAAAGTATGCGGTAGAAGTCTGGGCTCCTTGGCTGCAAAAAGACATTGCTCTCTTTGATAAAATCTATCATAGAGCAACGAAGTTAGTGATGGGTCTTCGCAATGTTCCGTACACCGGAAGATTGCGACGTCTGGGTCTATTCGACTTTACCCAAAAAAGGATACGACGCGATATTATTCTGACTTATAGAAATGTGTCTACCGAAGGACATCCACTAGTGACACGCATACATACATTATTCATTTACGTTCCAAGTTCCCGTATTCATTGTCGGCGCCATTTATTTCGCCACACGTGCTATATTTCTTTGGATTTCTCTACCCTAACATGTGGTTGACTCTATTTGCCTGACGGCGTTTAAAGCGAAATTGGAATTACATATGCAAAAGTATAACATTCGTGAGCCTTTCATTTGATATTCACTATTGCTTTTTACTATTGTATTTTTCATGTTTTTATTCATACCGTAATCCTGTGGTGTTGTAAAGTATTAACATTTTTACCATAAATCCTTGAATCCTTGAATCCTTGAATGACGGATCCGGCCTGAACTTCAGTTGAAATTCAAAATCTTGCATAGTGAAAACCATCGCCTTACATACTTGCTGAAGCCGTAATACGACAAAATACAAAGGCTTTAGGAATCCCGATTTCTCGATTGGAAATTGGTAGTAATTTGTTCTCCGAGAAAATTTCTTACACTTGGAAGATCTTGCTTGACGGAATCACACGCTCGAAGTCTGTTGGGGTTTTCGCTACCAAACTTGATTAATATAGACGAACTATGTGGTATGTAACAGTTTCTAATGATTTTCGAGAGATTTTATATTTCTTTCTCCATATAACTCGACATCCTATGGTTATTGTTAGGACTATTGCTCCACTTACGATAAAACTAGAGTCCAGTGCTTCAATTGTAGACTGTCTTGATCAACTTAGTGAACATTTCCATGAACTTTGCGCGGATGAGTAGTCACATACATAAACAAAATATTCTCCAAAAATCGCTCAAACTTTATGAGTTTCGAGTTCGATTAAACGTTTTTTTCTTCAAGAACCGCAGTGTCAATTAACCTTGATCGTCTTTACGCTACGCTGGATAAATAGACTGCTCGATTCTGCCTTTGTTTACACGACTTCAATAATCCCTGGGTTTTAATAGGCTATTTAGAGGTATCGATTATTATATACGGTGGTTGGAGCGCCACTCAATGAGGTTTCATGTTCTGACTGATAATCTTGTTCTAAAGAAGAGTCTGTGTCCGAATTGAAACGTTACCCAACTTCGGCTCTAACCGTTTTATACCAATTAATTTCTATGAATAAGAATGACTTTCGTTTTGTCATATTGCTGATGAGCAGTTTCGACACCAAGTTTGACATCCTGTTGGATGGATATAATATGAATGGATAAGATCTCGTAATTTTTGCAAGCAGGTTTATGGTGCTCATGCGGTTTGCGTTTGGTAAAACATTTTGACCACCATCAAATCAACGAATATTCTGTCACGTTTACGGGACTTACTACAAATGTCCGAAATAGTACCCAACAATTAACCCTCCTCAAATGTCGTTACGAAAATTCAATATCAAAGGGTGAAATTGCAAACAAAATACAGTTTTCTTTTGTTACGAACGAATGCGCACATATCGGTTTTGAATTAAAATGGATAATAATAACCATTATGCTCTGATCAAATTATATCCTCGAACAAATTTGCGTGAACATTTATGGAACTTTTATTTACATTGTGTTAGCATTCAATTTTACTAGGTAAGATATATCATTTTGGTAAAATGTGGGAGCACCTCTAATACTCAATGTATTGTCTTACACGTATCTCTCGTAAAAATATCACAACTGTTGACTTACCTCTAGCATAATGTTGGTCGTTCATTTTCACTGAATCAAAAATACGGAGGTGAAATTAGTTAAATTGATCCATTTGAAACGAGACGAGTTTGTCTCGTGCAGTCTCGCAAACCTCAATGTATTATAAAAGTTTCAAATAAATTGCCCAGTTTTAAAAGTTAGCATGATACAAGTCAAGCGGTCTAGGTTCAAACTTTGAACAAAAATTCAATTTAGAAACATTGATACAAACATTTTTAAAATAATCAGTTACTTTCGTGTAAACAGTACGGATTTAGACCGTATTATTTATGCTTATCTACTTTACTGATAACGCTGGATGATTGGACAAAATCGGTAGATGAAGGACAAGCAATAAACGCCAGCTACTTAGATATCTCAAAAATATTTGATCGTGTTAACCAAAACCCACTACTGCGGAAGCTTTAAAGGCTCGGTATAACCGGATAGTTCTTGAATTGGCTAAATGACTACCTAACAAATCGCACTACTTAGTTACGTGCTGATGGTGAATTATCAAAACTAATCGCAGCAACTAGCTGAGGTTCAGACCTTTTTTTGTCTATGTCAATGAAATACTGGTACTTGCTCTCTGGAACACATAGTTATTCGCGGACGACATAATGATATGGAAGTACATCCGTAGCCTAGAAGACAGTTTGCCATTATCAATAGATCTTGATGCGCTACAGATTTTTTTGTTAAAGAACAAACTTCAATAAATGCATGAATGTGGAGAAACAAGTAGATTTCGCATGGCATATAAGTTGAAATTTCAATGTACATTTCAGTTAGGAAAACGATTTTGTAGTCTGGATATACTCCAAATTGAAAATATCACTTCGCGGCCTTTCCCATCAAGTTATGTCACCATATATACGGTGGTTAGAGTCACTTTGTGCTCGGAGAAAATACGAATTTAGTATAAAACTTTCCATGTTCTATTCATTGATAAAACTCATGTTAATCGAACGCGGTTAGTCTTGATTTGCTGACTTTGGATGACGAGAGAGCCGAGTTACAGAGACCGGGTAGATATATCATATAAGCCAATTTGATTGCAAATACCTAACCAAATCTCAATGTCATGTTTTTGCCTCGCTTAAAATAGCGTGACCTCTGACTCAGAAATTTGGGTTCAGATTTCGCTTACAGTGTTTTATAGAGTTTTTTGGCTCATTGTAATGTGACTCGTTTTTTCTCAGAACTTGCTCTTTTTCGTGAAGTTCATACGTCAGCGCTACCGTCGAACACTTACTTTCTTTAGCCACCATCTGTGTAAATGTTGGCTTGTTAGAATGTGACGCATGCAATACGGGCTCTTTGGTAGTAACCTCTGAGTCCGCAATCGAAGGTACATCGATGACGTTTTTAGCAGTTCAGTCAACTGATGAATTCCTGATTCGAGTCCATTTGAAAGCGTTTCAATTTCAAAAAGGCTCATTTGCACGCATTCCCATCACACCAGAATTTCATTTGCAATTTCATTGTCAGCAGTGTTTGCCGCATAAGATATTACTGTCGGTCTGGCCTTGCCTTCCTTGTAGACGTAACAAAGACCGGCAAAAATATCTCCATTACTAATCGATGCCAAATTCGAGGTAAGCGATTTGTCGCATTTTGCATGTAATTTTGACAAGCAAGGGTCACAAATGAATCAACTGTTTGTTATATGATTCCGTTAAAGAAGGAGACCCGGTACACGACACCAATCATGCAAACATCACCAGACATCAGCTTTAAAGAACACCATATTGTAACCTGCGGAATTTGGTTTATAATTTGAGTCGGTCTTTTGAAAACTGGTTTTACTGATCCCCGCGGACACTTACCCGTTTTAGTCACCATCTGCGCGGTTATCAATGCTCACAACGTAATTGATCAAATACTGATTCGTATTAGCTGATAGAGTCAATGTCCAAATCTTTCATCTCTCTGTTATACATTTTGTAGCCCACGTCTAGCATGCTCGAATTTGAATTTTTTGAAAAACGCGAATTTCCTATTTTATACACTTAATCAATCGGCTTAAGTGCACCCCTCAAAGTTTAGCAAACATGCGTTGTGTGAACACCAACTGTTTATATTATTCGAATTCTTTAATAGTGTACAATGTGCATTGTTCATTGAGAGATTTACTAGAAATGTTTCTAAAATACATATATACGCATGTAGTCTAGAAGTAAACTCACACATTCTCGTAGGCTTTCCCTCTGTAAGTTCTACGAAATCACCTGTGAGGAAATGATACGAAATAAATCCAAAAATGACCGGATATACTGGCAGATAAACCGCAGTTTGTGTAGCAATAGATAGTCCGCTTCATTCCTATACTCAGTGTAGTATACGTTTGCATCGGTAAGTTTTATTAGGCCCACCTAATTTAATTTGCTGAACATTATGTCACCTTGTTGAAAATCGGTCACATGATCAGGACCGATGTAAATCCTATCATATTAGATCCTGAAACTATATGACAAATCAAAAGAAATTCGCCAATGTAAATGTTGATCACATTGGCACAGCCAACATTTGGATGACCAATTCGCACAGTGGATCTACGTATACCTGATCAAATCAATAGAACTGACTAAATTTATTTGTGCTCACATCCCCTACACTTCCGTAGCATATCCATTGGTAAAAATACATTCAGTGAAAGTATAGCAAATTAGTTTAGTATTGGTATTTGCATATTTCTCTTTTACATTTTCTCTGATAAACTTGATAAGCTATTTATCCCAATTCACGTTACGTGTCAAATACCTAATACCAAACTTATGCACCAATATCATGCTGTTGTTGACGATGATGATGATGATGCTAATGATCATGATGACGATGAGGATGATGCTGCTGCAGGTGATATGATGGTTCTGATGATGATGATATGATGGTGCTGATTATGATTAACATGATCGGAATGCTGATGACGACGTCGAAGATAATGATGACTAAAATGATGATGATAATCGTATGATGATGATGATGATGATAATAATGTTGAAGATGACGATAATAAAAATAAAAATAATATTAATAATAAATAATAATCAAATTCCATAATAAGCATAATAAGAATACGGATCAATAATCATAATAATCATCATAGTAATAATAATAATCATAATCATATAATAATAATATATAATTAATACTTATATTAATAATAATAATAATAATAATAATAATAATAATAATAAAATTAATAATAATAATAATAATAATAATAATAATAATAATAAGGACGATGAAGAGGAAGATGATGATGAAGATGTTGTTGATGATCATCATGATGCTGGTGGTGATGATGATGAAGGTGTTGCTAATGCTTATGATGATGATGATGATGCTGATGAATATGTTGACGATCAATATGATTGTGATTATATTGCTTATAATAAAGTTGTTGTTGTTATGGCGATATCAAAACATTGGCACACAGAAATTAGTTGATGACCGAACCATTACAATCAACAATTTTCGACCAAAATCGGTTCTGCGTGTTATAACCCATTATAATGACATTTTGATTGGAGTCAGCTTGCGATAATACACATTAAACGAAGTTTTAAAGAAACCGGTGTTTCTTCATCGCTTCAATTCAGTCGGATAAATATGTAATTGGAATTTATTACAGAAAATCAATTCAAAAATGCATGAAAACCTAATTGATTGAACTAGTTTGTTCGAATTATTGTCGAAAGCTTATTGTTTGCAAACTTTCAAATATGGTGGGTGTAGCGGATTGAAAAATGCATGCGCTTAGTTTTTTTCCTACTTATGGTGTAAAATGAGTTCGAAAGAGCGAACGGATGAAAAGTTATGCAATACTAGAGTAGGTAAAAATAAGTTCCCGCCAACTGCTATGCGTTGCGTAACTGACTATTGGATTAAAAGTAGCCTCTTTATCCAAATAGCTGCGGAAACTGGTAATTCTCATGGTATGTTTGAAGAAATCGAGAAAGCCGTTAATCAACAAAACTCAGATCATCACTATTATCCATCATCTACTAACACGATTGCAAACAATACGTTGCCGAAATAAAGATGAGTCGAGTAATTTTCCTTTTTTCTACTCTAGGGCGAGCACGGTTCTGTAGCATTCATTTGAAATTGTTGAGCGTTTGCCAACCATTGAATACAATAATACTTTCATAATATTGATGATCCGAATATGGCTATCTCTAGCCTAGCAAGTGTAGGGCCTCCAGTGTCGAATAAATTCCACCCGAGCTCATCAAATACTGTAGCATATCTTTATTGCAGCCTGTTTACCTTCCGTTTTTACGGTGCTGGCCAGGAAGTGTGTCCTACAAGATATGCGAGATACTAAGATCATCAGGCTGTTTACAAATAAGATTGATGAAGGCGACAGCATCTATTACTGAGGCATATCACTTTTAAACCTTATTGGCACATTATTTCCGAGTTAAACAGATGGCTGCAATAAATAGCTAATGAATTTTACAATAAATATCAGAGTGGATTTTGCTAAGAGTATGCACCATAGAGATGATCTTCGCACTGAGACAACTTCGAGATAAGTGTTGAAAACAGCTAATGCTATTGTATGCTGTTTTATTGATTTACCAAAACCATTAAAATACGTCAGCAGGGACAATTTGCTTTAAAAATGCTTTGTCATATGAATTACCCTCCACAACAGCTTAAACTAGTTGTATTTACAATCTAGTAAGAAAGAATGTAACAACGGCTGAAGAGTTTGACGATCTCCTAAGCGTCAAACTTGTTGTTGCTCACACGCCCTTTTGACATTTTATTTGCAGCTGGTGGTGAGAAAATCCTTTAGGGCGAGAACATGAGGTATTTACCTATATAGGCGGCAAGATGACGGTTTTCAACAGCAATAGAAAGACCAAATTCCAACTCCTACATCGATGTCTGATCAAACATAGTTTGTGCCACTTAGTGCTGAAGAAACCCGAAATGAGCTCACGACACATAAACTATAATTGAAAGCTTAAAATATATAAAAAACGTTCATCTATATATGAAATTCAGATGTCGGAACTAAAGAAAATATTATAAGCTGAGTATTTAAAATTTAACCATGGCCATCAGAATGGATATTTGTCAAAATTGGTGTCCTTATTTTAGACATTTTCTCATGAATATCATTTTAAAAAACTTGAAAATTCATCTTAGTACAACATCTCAATCGTATATGATGATATTTTGCTTAATATTTCTATTTTGTAACTACTCATCAGTAATAAATAATTTAAAATAAAATGAACTCGATGGCATCAACTAATATCATACCTAGGTGAATTTCGTTTTGAATTTACGTCCTTTAAATCAGGACATCTCAACGTCTCGCGCACTTAAGACCCTCCTGGAAGTTTTACGTGGACCAATCAAATGTGTAATGCCTACCCAAGCTATGTTAATCCAGTTTTGCTCATTAAATCGGATTAAGTTTAATACAGCACGCTTCAAATCTAATTGGCATTGAATTTTGAAGATATGGTTTGGTTTTCGTGTGTTTAATTAGTTTAATTTTGAACGTGCATTTTCTCTCGAGATATTTGCACCAGAAAAACATTGCTATCAACGAAACATTTGTAACGAAATGCTCGAAAATGTGTTTATTCTTTGAACCTACAATGTGAGGCAATAAACAAGTCAATTCATATTGATCACTAGCTTAACATGATAAGCACCTACTATGAACAATGCATTTAGTAGCCAGTTTAAAATTGATCAGGCGAATACGATTCAATCCAGAACACTCTCACTCTCAGTGTTGATAACTTCAGTCTGATGAAGCTTCCGTCACAGAACGAAACTTTATCAACAAAATACTCCAAATGCGTCATTAAAACATATGTTACAAGGATTTCTTTGTTTGCTTATATAATATATAATAATATGTAAACAAAGTGAGAGAGTTATAAAAATCATATTTGCTTCAGAAAATTTAATTGTGTCAATCGTGTATGATTTTATTTCATATGTTTAACAGAGTTGTGACTCCAAAGCTTTACCTTTATTTTAAAACTTTTCATTGCCGAATAAAATGATCTCAAACTGGATGTTTCAGTAAAATCAGCCTATTATATGGATTAATTTAAACACGGTCACGCAAACTTAAAATACGCATTAATTTATGATTGGAAACGTTTCGAAGCACATACCGGACGGGGTTTGGAATTTGACTAAATTTTGAATTAAATTAAAAATGATTATAATCGCATTTGTAAAACAAGAATATTCCTCTCAATTGACAAAAATATTATTTGTTTTTACCTTGGGTTTCCGAAAGTTTCGTGTCTGAAATTAAGTTGATCAGTAGTAAATGTCAATTATTAAAATAAAGTGGTGCAGTAGAAAAATTATTTATGTACACAACGTTTTCCGGGAATCTCGACAAAAATCAGCATTACAAACATTAAAGGATGAATAAATTCGTTTAATGTAGGATAAACTGGAAATCTCTATCACGTGATGTATAACATTTTATTTCACCGGATTCCGCAAGACATGTCTGAAGGAATTGGATGGAGGACAGATCATCGGATAGTCATCAGATTCTGTTACAAAACCAATGCGTTCTAAACGATTAGTGAGTAATCCTTTATTTTCATGGCTGATTTCAACACTTGTTGATCGAGTCTGAATAAAATCATGTGATATTTAATTGTGGTATTGTTTGACATTTTTCACATGAATTTTTTTATTTATTCAATGTAGGTATTGTGAAGCTTTGACTTGAATTACTAAGTTTTTTGTTAGAAATATGATGTTTAACAATATTCAGTAACACAATTGTCAAATTTAATAGATTACCGGTAAAATATCAGAATAATTTCATTACATTAATTGAGAAGTGTAGATATCTACGACAAAGTTCCCCTCAACAAGTTTTGAATACTCACATTTTATTTCGACGTCGGCAATTTCTATTCGATGGAGCGCAATGACACAACAAGAATAATATTATTAATTTTTTACACATATGGCTATTTATCATTAACTCCAAAATTTAATATAATAAAAACTATAAAAATAATAGCGACAATCATTTACAGTATGTCAAACATATAGACGCCCGATTGATGTACAAATTTATGATGGATAAACGCTCAGATGAAATTATCTGCGTAAGGAGTGAGTAACTCAATACAAAAGAAGAATTTAATTATTTTGAGCGCTTTATCTGAAATAGTTCAATACATTTCAATTCAATTCAATTTTAGTGATCTAAAAATCATTAGGCTTACTGAGCTGTTCACGAATCAAAACAGTTTGTTGTTCACAAACCCTAGTTATATAAGGCATCAAAATCTTTGTTAAACTTTCTGTAGGCTCATGACTTCGACCCAAGTTGTTAATAAGAACGTGTTATTCACCGCGATCGTTAGATGCGCTGCGTGTAGCGTAATCTCCAAACTTGAGGAGAACAGATACAGCCGTTTAGCACGCCGTTAGGGTTCAACTGTTAGTGATAGACGGAATATGGCCTATTGCTGTGCGCGTTGCGGCAGAGATTGCTCATGTGGACTACATGTCATTTGAATTGCTACAAAGTATAAAATACTCATGCGCACAAGGTTGCCATTCAATGAACAATAACGATAACCGCCTCTTTTTACTGTATCGAAATCAATACTTTTATTTTTCAAACTGAATACGAAAACAGCAATAGTTACGCGTGGAGTGAAAGTGCAGTCATATGAGTAACATAATGTATTCACGATGAAAGCCTTCAAAATTTATGTTAACCGAAAATTTTTAGCTTTACTATTACAAATAAATATTGACTATTCGTTTAGGAAAAAGGTTTAATAGTAATCATTCACCGTTTCAAATGTGAGAATGTTAAGTGATCAGTCAGTTATCGCCCTGCGATTATTTATTTGAACAACGCGGTTCGTGGTATAATCCTTGTTCGGAAATTACTTTAAAATAAAACTGTGTTTACTAATTTTTCACAGTCTCAAGTCTCACTGAACACCGTTTCACTCTCCCATCCAGGTGATGCCGAACATCTTGAATTTAGTTGTTGTTTTAATACGTGAAAGTAAGCACCATATTGCATCAATTAATTGGGAGCACTTTATGATAGCTTATTTTAAAAGAGTAGTTTGTCGCAAAGAAGTCTAAATTATAATGACTTCAAATGGAAACAGTTTAAACGGGACCGCAACTAATATTTCAAAACATTTCCTGTATATGTTTAGAAGTGAATTACGATGCGTTTCGTGAGCACAACATAACGATTGCATCAATTGACATAAACCTTTTAGTGCTTCCAATCCTGCCTGCACCCAGGCTGGATACCTTTCGACTCGAGTAAAATTAAGTCGCGATTCAGAGGCTTGATGGATGCAAAAAAGCTGTGTGCATGTGCTACTAAATGTGGATTTGCGACTAAAACCACTCGCAAGAAAACATACAGATAAATCAAAATACAGTCTTCTGAAATATAACAAAACGATTTGGAGTTGATTCTTATAAAAATATGAAGTTACCTTTAGGGTATCATATGAGCTAGATTATTATTATTTAATTGCATGTATGGGGATAAGATTCACATGTCAACAAGAGTTCAGACTTACTATATGTTACTCTGACGCTAACTGAAGGTAACAATTATTTGTATTAGTTTTTTTTAAATCATTATATAAGTGTTGACATAAACGAAACAATCATAAACTTACGAATTACATTCAGACGCAATATAAGTACGAATGTAGCGGACAAGATAGAAAGATGCGACATTTTCTCACGACTGATCTGTGTCGCTGCCGTGTAACGCTTATATAGTAATTTATTTCAAGTTTTAAAGTGATTGGACAATTTTTAGTTTAACAATCAAGGTCAATGCGTAGATTTGACCAATCGAAAATCTCGTTCGCAAGATAACACAACATCATTCGTCGATTGCCGGATAACCAGTTGTGTCTTCGACCCGTTTATGTTCGTATCAAATCTAACCTGAATTTCGGTACAATCACAGCTATACGATGAGTGCACCCTGACCCTCATGCAGAAGAGCTGAGGTGCTGCTACTCATCTACAAGAAAATAGTAAGACAGCACCTAGCGTGCTATATCCGGGCTTGATGGCTATATTACCAGAAGGATATAGTGCAGCTAGAAAGGCGCAAAAGCTCGCCATTCGCATTATCTACGGGCTGGCATGTATGCACGAAGAAAATCGCCTATTAGTAATTACGACGTTTCTCGCATAGGAGGAGGCATCTTAGGGGTATCGTATAGAGACCTTCAATTTTGTCAATCGATTCGTCGGCGACGTTTTTGACCACCGTAGTTTAATTGTTCATGATCCACAGTTTTTCGAATGACTAAATATTCCGAGTCGGAAGGAACAAACTCTCCGCAGGGCTCATACAGTATTCGCCATAATCGACGAATCGTGGTAATTACAAGCTGACGGTGTACAATCTGTGTTCCACAGCATAAGGCCACTATCGTCTCCTGCAAAAATTTGTGATAACGCTTTGCACAGTTAAACCAATGTGAGCAGATGAAACATCATACATAATATATTAAAGAGATAATTTCCATCCGAATTGTTCTATAGAGATCATTATTGTCAAGCTTATCAAAAATGATAACCGGTAAACGGAGATTTCATTTATCCAAAATAAGTTCCGACCAGATTTTATGATAAAAAAATGACCAAGAACGCTTATTATTATGCAGCTCTATCACGCACACACACATTACGACCGGTTTCGTGCTGTTTGCTGTCATCGGGTAAGAACAGTAAGATCAGTATCCGCTTGCGCTTGTTACAAAGGTAGAATGTTAAACAAGTTACGCCATTGTTGGATAAGGTTGCTACGACCGACCAGTTCAATCAGGAAATATTTTTCGAGAGGATCCGAACAATTTGAGGAATGTATCGAAATGAACAACAATTCAAGTAAACAGGCTATTTACATTTTGCGGGTCAGGAGAGAACGAAGGTGCAGAGAATAAGTAGATGGCAGTGAGTATTGAATTAGAGGTAGTTAGTTTTTTATGAACTGAGCTGTCACACGGTTAGTCAATTTGAGCCTGTATCGTTTTGTAACGTCAAGGTTCTTGAAATAACACAGACGTGCGTTGCACAGAAACTTACTTAACTTGCCAGCATATGTATTTGGAGTTGCGAAACGATGCATTCATTCGTGTGGACATCCTGGAGAGAGATTGGTCACAATTTCTTGTGTAAACTTGTATCATTTGTAGGCATACTTCAGACCGAGTATTCGACTTGCTGAAACTTAAAATGTCTGACCATTCATGAGTTAAGCCCATTCCGAATCTATTATGGAACATATTAACGTGGTTTGCATAACAAAATGTGTTAGGCCTATGATACACACCGACAGCATTATTAAACACTTATTTCGGAAAAAGACAATTGTTTTTTACTCTGTTCGATATCGATCATGGATGTACATAGTAAGCGCATGATTACTTGATGCCGTTGTACTGGCTGGGAATACTTCCATCAAGTGCTTCTTATTTTTGCTGCACCCGGCACCAAGCAGCTCGTGAAAAATAACATAAATCATTTTGGTTACACTGTCCCAAAATCTAACCAGTCAATTGAAACACGGAGTTATTTGCTGTTAAGATTCTATTCAGCTAGCTTGCTTTGTGTCTTCGGTGTATCTCGTCTTCACGCACTCCGGCATGTTTATTTATTGTATCGATGCAAAGGTTAACATGAATACAGACAAAGCTTTTGTTACAGTCAAATACAATTCGCTTCTTCATTTATGAATCAGTGATCCACTTCTCTCATGATTGTGCGACTAACGATCAGATTACCGCGCAAGAATGGGAGTAAATGGAGTCATATCAAAAACATTAAACCACCAACGGAATCCCACAAACGTCTCTGCTAGGTTCGCTACTATCTCATATTCATAAACGATTAACCACCACTCACAATACCAAGAAGTGTTCTGTTCACGGATGAAAGACTCGAATCAATTTTGATCATGATTGTGAGGAACAGCAAAAGTATTTTGATTTGTTATTGACTTAAATCCTTAAATCTCTGAACGTGTCAGATTGAATGGCTGTGAATGATATACCGTTTAACACATGGAAAAGCGAGATGCTTCACATTTGAAAGAATATTTCTTGGATATGATTGTTGAGAAACGGAGGCTCAACACGTAGCTCTGAGTTAAAAGACCATGAAGTATTCATTAATATGAAGCTGAAGCGCGTTGCCGAAATCTTCGTAGAAAGGCTAACAGATTCTCACTCATTCTTCCGCGAATATTATAAAGGTTCAGACCTCGAACATAACATCGAATAACGAATGATTGTTATCGTAGAACGATGGAGTACCACAGGTTGGTGAGGTTAGCCACGGGTGTTTGTAACGTTCCATAGACCAAACTATTGCAACGTCTGGGTTTGTGTGACTCAACCAAAAGAAATAATAAGCCATGATATTATTATTACCTATAGAGTAGTGTCTATTAGAGGAGAACTAAGTTCATTAATGTAGAGAGTAGACGAGAGGTGGATATAACTCATCCCTCTAGAATACAAGTTCTGCCTGCACTAGGTTTGCTAGGCGGACGATCTATTTTATCATAATCTAACTGCGTGCGTTTCTGACTCGCCCTGCATTGAGTCCTTTAGAGCAAAATTGGATCAACATATCCATAATTTGTAAGCCTATCCTAGATGCAGTCGTTATATACATTTTTTGTTATTTTAAAGGTTTCGCAATACTCCCCTTAAATACTTGAAACCTTTAACTACTTCGGGTCAATACATTGTTCCGTTTATTTTTAGAAAGCTATCAACTTTCAGTCTGAATATTTAGAATTTTGGAATAAGACGTTGACGCTTTTACGCTGTTCAATTTTATGGTTTGTGCATATAACAAAACCATTTTTGCAGAATAATTTTTACACATTATCGATGAAAAATAATACGTCTTTTGTAGGTCAAAACGTGCACTCTCACTACGAGCGCGAAAACATTGGTTCACCTTCGTTGCGTTCAGCTTTCTATGTTCTGCGGAGTGATGATTCATCTACTAACAGTGGTGTGTTTTGATTGCTTCATGTTCACCTAACCTGAAGCGATACCGGTCACTGCTCATGAACTTAAAACAAATGTAACTGCACTGAAAAAAACATACGTTGCGACTCTAAAATCGATGAAGAAAATTATAACGTGAGGTTGCACACTCTATCGTCACTGATGGAACATCCCTTCGTGGTAGAATACACGTGAAACCATTAGCTGATTAAATCAGAGCATAAAAGAAGACAATTTACGAATTTAAAATTGGTGCATTCATTTGAGCAAACAATTGGAAAAATCAAATCCATGGCCAACTTTCAGGCAACACGTAACGTGATACATAAAACTAAAATCCAGATCCCTGCAGGAACAAATTATGAGATTATAGGCCAGTGTGGCTGTAGGAATGTTTTTATGCTAGGTTGGTCCAAATCCCGAGGAGGCTATAATTTATGTGCTCTAGTTCTCCGCTCAACTTTCTATAAGTATTCAGTACCTGAATACAAAGAATATATGGAATTAGTGACAATTTGCAAGGTTTACATCAGTAAGGTTTTCACAAAGTTTATTGTGCAACATGTCCATGTTAAGTAACCGTTTCTAGTTACTCGAAACCCATAATCGTTGATATGCTTACTAAAAACATGCAGGTTGATACTAGTAATACCAATTCAATTTAATTCAATTTAGCGGTCTAAAAAGCGTATAGGTTTACAAAATCCACAGAAGGATATAATAATTACCAATAACACTGGTAGTAAAATGGGATTCGTTTGATTATGAGCAGTTCTTGAATCAAATAAACATCCTCAGAAAAGAAACTGTTTTAGATTGGTTGGATGGCACATGTTACTCCTTGTGATCAAAATTTATAGTTTACTTCGATGCATTGGTTCAAACTTCGAAGTTGTAATGGTGTAGAATATATAGGTTCAATATTTGGATTGGCCGATATGAATTTATCCAAATTCGATTTGAATATGTTCAAGTTGATAAATGTGTAACTTTAGAGGGTAGGGATTTCCAGGTAAAACATACGCGTACACAATAAAATACCTTCGACTGTTCAGTCTCGATTCGGGAATATGTACTGTGTATTCATGACTCCCGCTGGTTCGAGGTGGTAGTTGGGTGAATAATTTTTCCAGGTGATGTTTAGGGATGTTCAATATATTAAACATAAGAATGAAATCACATTTAAGACGGTGGTAGTGAGAGCCGAAGAGATTGAGACTTGTAATACTATCTTCGAATCGTTTGTGCTTTAAACCACATACGAGCTCGATGATCCTATGATATATTCTCTGCAAGAGGCTGATGTCCTTCTGTAGCCAGGGTGACCAAGCCTGAGCCGCATACTCAATGGTTGGCCTCATAAACGTACTAATTATTCGATGAACAGTTTGCTTTGTGAAACACACGAACAAGCGTTTTAGCAGAAGCAGTACTCTTGACGTCTTTTCATTGACAGCTGTGGGTTTATTTGACGGTTTAAAGTGCTGCTCACCCACACTAAAATCCTTCTCCTTATAAGTGCTATCAAGATTATGGGAACCAAGGGTGTAAGAGCACTCGAAATGTCTTCCAACAGTTAATACCTTGAATTGTATGACAGTGAAAGAAAATTCATTTCTAAGTGACCAGTCCTGTAAAGCATCGAATTCCAGTTGAACCTGTCTGCAATCATGAGTTGTGCGTACATGTGTCAACAAATTGATGTCATCCGAAAATAACAAGATTTTGCAGCGAACAAGTTTAGGTAAGTCGTTTGCATAGATCAGGAAAAGAATTGGTTTAAGCACTGATCCATGCGGCACTCCACTCGCTCATTTAATAAGTCGTTTCAAAGCGCCATCAACACTTATTCGAATTATGCGGTCACGGAGATAATCCTCAAACCAGGCTAGTAATGAACCCTCGATAACACGTTGCTCTATTTATTGTAGTAACAGACTGTGGTTGACAATATCAAATGCATTTAACATATCGAGATGACAAGCGTGTATTGTGAGACCTTCGTCTACAGCTTGTGTCAAGTTATGGAGGGCGAGCACAAGGTTTAAAAGGTAAGAGTGTCTTTTTCTAAAGACGTATTTTTCGACTGCGAGCAAGCAATTGTCTCCCAGAAGTTTCGTTACGCTGTTTTATTTAGAGATCACCGGTAGTAGTGTTACTTGTCGATAGTTGGATACTTCAGAACAGTTTACTTCTTTGTAGTTGGGGATAATGATGTCACACTTCCACTTAAAGAGAACGATCCGTTAAGTTGAAGAGAGTTTAAACAAGTACGTGATGGGCGTACACAAAGTATGAGCACACTTTTTCAGAATCAGCGTGGTAGTTTCGTCAGATCCGGAAAATTATTTCCTGTTGAGATTTACGAATTTGCGGACAACACCGTCCGAGGTAATATTTTGTTGTTGTAAAACATTTTCGGGTGAAATAACGAGAGTTAAGGATCAATTCAATTTTCAATTTCAATTTCTATTCAATTTCAATTCAATTTAATGGTCTAAAAAGCACATAGCTTTACAAAAACCACAGAATAATATGCGAATTACAAATAACATAGGTAGTAAAACGGGATTCGTTTGCCTACTGATCAGTTCAGGAATCTCGTAAAAATACTTAGAGAAAAAATTGTTTTCCACCGGTTTGATTGGGTAAATATGTAAGGTTTATTTCGATGCATGGATCAAAGCTTTATGATGCAGAATATATTGGTTTAATGTTTGGATTGGTCGACATGAAGTTATCCAAGTTCGATTTATATATATTCAAGTTGGGTGAATGTGCATCGTTACGGGGTAGGGAGTTCCAAGTAAAACATACACGTACAGAATAAAAATACTTTCGACAGTTCAGCCTCGAGTCGGGAATAAGCACTGTATAGTTATGACTCCGGCTTAATCGTGGTGGTAGTCGTGTGAATAGTTGATTCAGGGGATGGTTGTGGGTGTGCAATATATTGAACATGAGAATCAAGTCGCCTCTAAGACGGCGGTAGCGAGAGTCGAAGAGATTGAGGCTTGTAATCCGATCTTCGTATTGTTTATGTTTTAAACTACTTACTAGCTTGGTGGTCCGATGATATATTCTCTGCAAGAGACTGATGTCCTTCTGTAGCCAGGGTGACCAAGCCTGAACCGCATACGAGTGGAGACAGTGGAGCAGAAATGGTCTAGGACGTCGGTAAATTGTGTTGCTGTCGTTGATTGAAGGCTGATTATATTAATAAGTAGTATATGACGTTCGACAATCAGGACGGAAGTACACGACCGGTTTCACGGTTGTTGTCTCTCATCAGTTATGCGCATTTTGTGTCTTCGGGCCATCTCGTCTTCAAGCAATCAGACATGTTTAGCTATTGTAACGTTGCAAAGTATAACATGAATACAGTCAAAGCTATTGTTACAGTCAAATACAATTCGCTTCCACATTAATGAATCGGTAATCCACTTCTCTCATGATTGTGCGACGACCTATCAGATTACCGCGCGACGACCTATCAGATTACCGCGCAAGAATGGGAGTATATGGAGTCATATCAAAAATATTAAACCACCAACGGAATCCCACAAATATCTCTGCTAGGTCCGGTTCTCTCTCCTAAACATAAACCATTAACCCCCACTCATAATACTAAGAAGCGTTCTGTTCACGGATGATGGACTCGAATCAGTGGTGAGGAAGTGCAAAATTATTTGGATTTGTTATACACTTGAATCCTTGTATCCTTGGACACGTCAGATTGGGTGGCTGTGAATGATATACTGTTTAACACATGGAATATCTAGATGTTCCACATTTAGAAGAATATATCTTGGATAAGTTTCTTGAGAAATGGATGCTCGCCACGCAGCTCTGAGCCAAAAGACCATGAAGCATTCATTAATAGAAAGCTGAAGCGCGTTTTCAGATTCTTAATAGACGGGCTAACAGAATGTTATCCACCTTTCCACGAATATTATAAAGGTTCAGACTACGAACATAACATCGAATAACGAATGATTGTCATCATAAAACGATGGAGTACCACAGGGTGGTGAGGTTCTTGTAACGTTCCATGGACTAGACTATTGCGACGTCTGGGTTTGTGTGACTCAACCAAAAGAAATAAAAGCCATGATATTATTATTACCTATAGAGTAGTGTCTATTAGAGGAGAACTAAGTCATTAATGTAGAGCGTAGACGAGAGGTGGATATAACTCATCCCTCTAGAATACAAGTTCTGCCTGCACTAGGTTTGCTAGGCGGACGATCTATTTTATCATAATCTAATGCGTGCGTTTCTGACTCGCCTTGCATTGAGTCCTTTAAAGCAAAATTGGATCAACATATCCATAATTTGTAAGCCTATCCTAGATGCAGTCGTTATATACATTTTTTGTTATTTTAAAGGTTTCGCAATACTCCCCTTAAATACTTGAAACCTTTAACTACTTCGGGTCAATACATTGTTCCGTTTATTTTTAGGAAGCTATCAACTTTCAGTCTGAATATTTAGAATTTTGGAATAAGACGTTGACGCTTTTACGCTGTTCAATTTTATGGTTTGTGCATATAACAAAACCATTTTTGCAGAATAATTTTTACACATTATCGATGAAAAATAATACGTCTTTTGTAGGTCAAAACGTGCACTCTCACTACGAGCGCGAAAACATTGGTTCACCTTCGTTGCGTTCAGCTTTCTATGTTCTGCGGAGTGATGATTCATCTACTAACAGTGGTGTGTTTTGATTGCTTCATGTTCACCTAACCTGAAGCGATACCGGTCACCGCGCATGAACCTAAAACAAATGTAACTGCACTGAAAAAAACATACGTTGCGACTCTAAAATCGATGAAGAAAATTATAACGTGAGGTTACACACTCTATCGTCACTGATTGAACATCCCTTCGTGGTAGAATACACGTGAAACCATTAGCTGATTAAATCAGAGAATAAAAGAAGACAATTTACGAATTTAAAATTGGTGCATTCATTTGAGCAAACAATTGGAAAAATCAAATCCATGGCCAACTTTCAGGCAACACGTAACGTGATACATAAAACTAAAATCCAGATCCCTGCAGGAACAGATTATGAGATTAAAGGCCAGTGTGGCTCTAGGAATGTTTTTATGCTAGGTTGGTTCAAATCCCGAGGAGGCTATAATTTATGTGCTCTAGTTCTCCGCGCAACTTTCTATAAGTATTCAGTACCTGAATACAAAGAATATATGGAATTGGTGACAATTTGCAAGGTTTACATCAGTAAGGTTTTCACAAAGTTTATTGTGCAACATGTCCATGTTAAGTAACCGTTTCTAGTTACTCGAAACCCATAATCATTGATATGCTTACTAAAAACATGCAGGTTGATACTAGTAATATCAATTCAATTTAATTCAATTTAGCGGTCTAAAAAGCGTATAGGTTTACAAAATCCACAGAAGGATATAATAATTACCAATAACACTGGTAGTAAAATGGGATTCGTTCGATTATTGAGCAGTTCTGGAATCAAATAAACATCCTCAGAAAAGAAACTGTTTTAGATTGGTTGGATGGCACATGTTACTCCTTGTGATCAAATTTATAGTTTACTTCGATGCATTGGTTCAAACTTCGAAGTTGTAATGGTGTAGAATATATAGGTTCAATATTTGGATTGGCCGATAATGAATTTATCCAAATTCGATTTGAATATGTCCAAGTTGATGAATGTGTAACTTTAGAGGGTAGGGATTTCCAGGTAAAACATACGCGTACACAATAAAATACCTTCGACTGTTCAGTCTCGATTCGGGAATATGTACTGTGTATTCATGACTCCCGCTGGTTCGAGGTGGTAGTTGGGTGAATAATTTTTCCAGGTGATGATTAGGGATGTTCAATATATTAAACATAAGAATGAAATCACCTTTAAGACGGTGGTAGTGAGAGCCGAAGAGATTGAGACTTGTAATACTATCTTCGAATCGTTTGTGCTTTAAACCACATACGAGCTCGATGATCCTATGATATATTCTCTGCAAGAGGCTGATGTCCTTCTGTAGCCAGGGTGACCAAGCCTGAGCCGCATACTCAATGGTTGGCCTCATAAACGTACTAATTATTCGATGAACAGTTTGCTTTGTGAAACACACGAACAAGCGTTTTAGCAGAAGCAGTACTCTTGACGTCTTTCCATTGACAGCCTGTGGGTTTATTTGACGGTTTAATGTGCTGCTCACCCACACTAAAATCCTTCTCCTTATAAGTGCTTTCAAGATTATGGGAACCAAGGGTGTAAGAGCACTCGAAATGTCTTCCAACAGTTAATACCTTGAATTGTATGACAGTGAAAGAAAATTCATTTCTAAGTGACCAGTCCTGTAAAGCATCGAATTCCAGTTGAACTTGTCTGCAATCATAAGTTGTGCGTACATGTGTCAACAAATTGATGTCATCCAAAAATAACAAGATTTTGCAGCGAACAAAATTAGGTACGTCGTTTGCATAGATCAGGAAAAGAATTGGTTTAAGCACTGATCCATGCGGCACTCCACTCGCTCATTTAATAAGTCGTTTCAAAGCGCCATCAACACTTATTCGAATTATGCGGTCACGGAGATAATCCTCAAACCAGGCTAGTAATGAACCCTCGATAACACGTTGCTCTATTTATTGTAGTAACAGACTGTGGTTGACAATATCAAATGCATTTAACATATCGAGATGACAAGCGTGTATTGTGAGACCTTCGTCTACAGCTTGTGTCAAGTTATGGAGGGCGAGCACAAGGTTTAAAAGGTAAGAGTGTCTTTTTCTAAAGACGTATTTTTCGACTGCGAGCAAGCAATTGTCTCCCAGAAGTTTCGTTACGCTGTTTTATTTAGAGATCACCGGTAGTAGTGTTACTTGTCGATAGTTGGATACTTCAGAACAGTTTACTTCTTTGTAGTTGGGGATAATGATGTCACACTTCCACTTAAAGAGAACGATCCGTTAAGTTGAAGAGAGTTTAAACAAGTACGTGATGGGCGTACACAAAGTATGAGCACACTTTTTCAGAATCAGCGTGGTAGTTTCGTCAGATCCGGAAAATTATTTCCTGTTGAGATTTACGAATTTGCGGACAACACCGTCCGAGGTAATATTTTGTTGTTGTAAAACATTTTCGGGTGAAATAACGAGAGTTAAGGATCAATTCAATTTTCAATTTCAATTTCTATTCAATTTCAATTCAATTTAATGGTCTAAAAAGCACATAGCTTCACAAAAACCACAGAATAATATGCGAATTACAAATAACATAGGTAGTAAAACGGGATTCGTTTGCCTACTGATCAGTTCAGGAATCTCGTAAAAATACTTAGAGAAAAAATTGTTTTCCACCGGTTTGATTGGGTAAATATGTAAGGTTTATTTCGATGCATGGATTCAAAGCTTTATGATGCAGAATATATTGGTTTAATGTTTGGATTGGTCGACATGAAGTTATCCAAGTTCGATTTATATATATTCAAGTTGGGTGAATGTGCATCGTTACGGGGTAGGGAGTTCCAAGTAAAACATACACGTACAGAATAAAAATACTTTCGACAGTTCAGCCTCGAGTCGGGAATAAGCACTGTATAGTTATGACTCCGGCTTAATCGTGGTGGTAGTCGTGTGAATAGTTGATTCAGGGGATGGTTGTGGGTGTGCAATATATTGAACATGAGAATCAAGTCGCCTCTAAGACGGCGGTAGCGAGAGTCGAAGAGATTGAGGCTTGTAATCCGATCTTCGTATTGTTTATGTTTTAAACTACTTACTAGCTTGGTGGTCCGATGATATATTCTCTGCAAGAGACTGATGTCCTTCTGTAGCCAGGGTGACCAAGCATGAACCGCATACGAGTGGAGACAGTGGAGCACAAATGCTCTAGGACGTCGGTAAATTGTGTTGCTGTCGTTGATTGAAGGCTGATTATATTAATAAGTAGTATATGACGTTCGACAATCAGGACGGAAGTACACGACCGGTTTCACGGTTGTTGTCTCTCATCAGTTATGCGCATTTTGTGTCTTCGGGCCATCTCGTCTTCAAGCAATCAGACATGTTTAGCTATTGTAACGTTGCAAAGTATAACATGAATACAGTCAAAGCTATTGTTACAGTCAAATACAATTCGCTTCCACATTAATGAATCGGTAATCCACTTCTCTCATGATTGTGCGACGACCTATCAGATTACCGCGCAAGAATGGGAGTATATGGAGTCATATCAAAAATATTAAACCATCAACGGAATCCCACAAATATCTCTGCTAGGTCCGGTTCTCTCTCCTAAACATAAACCATTAACCCCCACTCATAATACTAAGAAGCGTTCTGTTCACGGATGATGGACTCGAATCAGTGGTGAGGAAGTGCAAAATTATTTGGATTTTGTTATACACTTGAATCCTTGTATCCTTGGACAGTCAGATTGGGTGGCTGTGAATGATATACTGTTTAACACATGGAATATCTAGATGTTCTACATTTAGAAGAATATATCTTGGATAAGTTTCTTGAGAAATGGATGCTCGCCACGCAGCTCTGAGCCAAAAGACCATGAAGCATTCATTAATAGAAAGCTGAAGCGCGTTTTCAGATTCTTAATAGACGGGCTAACAGAATGTTATCCACCTTTCCACGAATATTATAAAGGTTCAGACTACGAACATAACATCGAATAACGAATGATTGTCATCATAAAACGATGGAGTACCACAGGGTGGTGAGGTTTTTGTAACGTTCCATGGACTAGACTATTGCGACGTCTGGGTTTGTGTGACTCAACCAAAAGAAATAAAAGCCATGATATTATTATTACCTATAGAGTAGTGTCTATTAGAGGAGAACTAAGTTCATTAATGTAGAGAGTAGACGAGAGGTGGATATAAATCATCCCTCTAGAATACAAGTTCTGCCTGCACTAGGTTTGCTAGGCGGACGATCTATTTTATCATAATCTAACTGCGTGCGTTTCTGACTCGCTTTGCATTGAGTCCTTTAAAGCAAAATTGGATCAACATATCCATAATTTGTAAGCCTATCCTAGATGCACTCGTTATATACATTTTTTGTTATTTTAAAGGTTTCGCAATACTCATCCTAAATTTTTGAAACCTTTAACTACTTCGGGTCAATACATTGTTCCGTTTATTTTTAGAAAGCTATCAACTTTCAGTCTGAATATTTAGAATTTTGGAATAAGACATTGACGCTTTTATGCTGTTCAATTTTATGGTTTGTGCATATAACAAAACCATTTTTGCAGAATAATTTTTACACATTATCGATGAAAAGTAATACGTCTTTTGTAGGTCAAAACGTGCACTCTCAATACGAGCGCGAAAACATTGGTTCACCTCCGTTGCGGTCAGCTTTCTATGTTCTGCGGAGTGATGATTCATCTACTAACATTGGTGTGTTTTGATTGCTTCATGTTCACCTAACCTGAAGCGATACCGGTCACTGCTCATAAACGTAAAACAAATGTACCTGAAGTAAGGAAATCATACTCTGCAACTCGTTTATTTGATAAGTTTGTTAGCTACGAATCGTTCGTTAACCTTAGAGACCAGGGACAAAAATGTGACTGGTCTGTAGTTAGGCACATCGAATCGGTTTCCTCCTTTGTATATCAGAGTGATTCATCCACTTTTCCAGTCACTAGCAACCTACATGCAACTCAGTGGCAGGTTGTAATGATCAGAGACCGTTGAGAATAGACCTTGGGATCATGGTTGTAGGCGGGAAGGTGTATCTTTACCAGGACACTCGGGTTTAACAGCGATATAGTGTATTGTGTTAATTTGTCATCTGAATGCAGACATATCGTAACATATGCGTTCATTAAGGTGGAACAATCTAGAGTAAAATTGAGTCAGTTCGTTACCGGCTTCAAGAGCAGTGGATGTATTTCCAGCCGTAGTAAGTGGCTTTACTTTAGCCTTTCTTTTCACGATCTGAAAGAAAAGCATCAGGTTTGGTACACTTTTATCCAGCAGATTGATTAGATACACTTCTCTATACTACTGGACCAGTTGAGTAACGTTTATTTCTTAACGAACGCGAGACAGTAGCATCAGTATCCGCATACGCGCATCTCTATCACACACACACACCACGATCGGTTTCGTGTTGTTTGCACTCATCGGGTAAGGACAGTAAGATCAGTATCCACACGAGCTTGGTACAGTGGAAGATTGTTTAACCAGTTGCGCCACTGTTGGATAAGGTGGGTACGACTAACCTTTTCAATTAGATCAGCCCACACTCATGTAGACTGTGTAGACTGTCTCAGTTTAAATGAGTGTGCGCTCATGTGATTGAGCATGTTGGTCGTCCCAACTTCATCCATCAGTGGCATACAAGCGCAACTTGTTTACCATTTTTCCACAGTACCAAGCGCAGGCGGATCCTGATCTTACTCACCCTACCTGATGAGTGCAAATAGCACGAAACCGCTCGTGAGGTGTGTGATGGAAATGCATGCAAATGAGCTTTTTTGAAATAGGTATTGTTTTTCAGTCATTATGCGTTTAAATCTTAGTTTCTAGTTGGAGTTTAACAGGAATAGTTGCTCCATGATACGTGATATTATGTACGTTTTCAAGCCCACAGTTTTCAACATTGATGCTTGGACGCGATGCAGTCCCTTTACCAAATACTTTGGTCATATTGATGTTTAAATCAAAGTCTGTGCATACCGTCAAAATTCGACATTTTAACGGCAGAAGCTGCTCTCGTGAGTAAGCAATGAGGACGGGGTTGTCGAAAAACAGCATGTCGTCCTATTCCACAGCTATTTATCGGGAGATAGAACTTAGGGCTTTATAATTTATTGCTTTAATCCCACCCTCTGGTTAAATTTCCACGGTCGTGTCAACTAAATAGTGCACATAGGAAATGATAATTATCATTCTGTGCAAAGCACCCATTCACTGGATGTATATTATCAGGCGAAGTGTCTTTGTGAATTCAATCACATCCACACAAGTATCGATGGATTGTCACATCTGAAATGTACTCAGACGAGGCTCATATCAGTCAATGGATAATTTTAATAACCTCGATGATCAGGAAATCATTTTCCAGAGGATTCGAACAATTTGAGGAATCTATCGAATAGAACAACAATGCAAGAAAACAGGCTATTTATCTTTTGCGGGTCAAGGAGAGAACGAAGTTGCAGAGAATAGATAGAAGTCAGTGAGGATAGAATTTGAGGTAGTTAGCTTTTAAGAAATGAGCTGTCACATGGTCAGTCAATTTGAGCCTGTTTCCTTTTGTAACGTCAAGGTTGTTAAAGTAACACAGACGTGCGTTGCACAGAAACTTACTTAACTTGCCAACATATTTATTCGGAGTTGCGAAACGATGCATTCATTCGTGTGGATATCCTGGAGAGAGATTTGTCACAATTTCTTGCGTACACTTTCATCATTTGTAGGCATACTTCAGACCGAGTATTCGACTTGGTCAAACATAAAATGTCTGACCATTTATGAGTTAAATCCATTCCGATTCTATTATGGAACATATTATCGTGGTTTGCATAAGAGCCGGCATTAGACCTCTGATTCGCCCCGACAGCATAACTAAACACTCATTTTGGCATAAAAGCAATTGATTTTGACTTTGTTCAATATCGACCATGGATGTACATTGCAAGAGCATGAGTATTTTATGCTGTTGTACTGGCTGGGAATATTTTCATCAATTGCTTCTTATTTTTGCTGCACCTGCACCAATCAGCTCGTATATAAAATTAAATTTTAAATAAAAGGCAGAACTCATTTTGGTTAATCTCCCCAAAAATTTAACCAGTCCATTAAAACAGGGAGTTAGTTGCTGTTCAGATTGTATTCAGCTAGCTGTCTTCATGTCTTCGGTCCATCTCGTATTCAATCACTGGGACAGGTTTAGTTATTGTAACGATGCAAAGGTTAACATGAATACAGTCAAAGCTTTTGTTACAGCCAAATACAATTCGCTTCTTCATTTATGTATCTGTGATCCACTCATCTCGTGATTGTGCGACTACCTATCAGATCACCGCGCAAGAATGAGAGTAAATGTAGTCATATCAAAAACATTAAACCACCAACGGAATCCCACTAACGTCTCTGCTAGGTTCGCTTCTATCTCATATTCATAAACGATTTACCACCACTCACAATACTAAAAAGTGTTCTGTTCACGGATGATAGACTCGAATCAGTTTTGATCATGATTGTGCGGAACAGCAAAAGTATTTTGATTTGTTATTCATTTAAATCCTTAAATCTTTGAACGTGTCAGATTGAATGGCTGTGAATGATATACCGTTTAACACATGGAAAAGCGAGATGCTCCGCATTTGGAAGAATATATTTTGGATATGATTGTTGAGAAACGGAGGCTCAACACTTAGCTCTGAGTCAAAAGACCATGAAGTATTCATTAATAGGAAGCTGAAACGCGTTGCCGGAATCTTCGTAGAAAGGCTAACAGATTCTTACCCATCTTTCCACAAATATTATAAAGGTTCAGACCGCGAACATAACATCGAATAACGAATGATTGTTATCGTAAAACGATGAAGTACCACAGGGTGGTGCGGTTAGCCACGGGTTTTTGTAACGTCTGGGTTTGTGTGACTCAACCAAAAAAAATAATAAGCCTTGAAATTGTACGAACCCTATATAACAGTTGGCATACAAGTATAACCTTGTTTACCTTTAATCCACTGTTTTAAGGCTCACTGAACCTGCTCTTACTGTCTCCACCTGACGATGGCAAACAGCCTGAAACCGGTAGTGGTGTGGAAGGGATGGGGATGTGAGCAACACATTACTTTGGTCAAGCCTTGATATTATTATTACCTATAGAATAGTGTCTATTAAAGGAGACCTACGTTCATTAATGTAGAGAGTAGACGAGAGGCGGATATAACTCTTCAATCTAGATCACAAGTTCTGCCTGCACTAAGTTTGCTAGGCGGACGATCTATTTTAACATAATTTAACTGCGTGCGGTTCTGACTCTCACTGCATTGAGGCCTTTAAAGCATAATTGGATTAACATATCCATAATTTGTAAGCCTATCCTAGATACACTTGTTATGTTTAATTTTTTGTTATTTTAATGGTTTCGAAATACTCCCATTAAATA
Source organism: Atriophallophorus winterbourni (assembly GCA_013407085.1). NCBI lineage: Eukaryota > Metazoa > Platyhelminthes > Trematoda > Plagiorchiida > Microphallidae > Atriophallophorus > Atriophallophorus winterbourni. Next base: position 59,096 of record JACCGJ010002998.1, on the reverse strand, counting down.
CTTGAAACCTTTAACTACATCGAGTCATTACATTGTTCCATTTATTTTCAGAAAGCTATCAACTTTCAGTTCGAATATTTAGAATTTTGGAATAAGACATTGACGCTGTTACGCTGTTCAATGTTATGGTTTGTGCATATAACAAAACCATTTTTGCAGAATAATTTTTACACATTATCGATGAAAAATAATGCGTCTTTTGTAGGTCAAAACGTGCACTCTCACTACGAGCGCGAAAACATTGGTTCACCTTCGTTGCGTTCAGCTTTCTATGTTCTGCGGAGTGATGATTCATCTACTAACAGTGGTGTGTTTTGATTGCTTCATGTTCACCTAACCTGAAGCGATACCGGTCACTGCTCATAAACTTAAAACAAATGTACCTGAAGTAAAGAAATCATACTCTGCAACTCGTTTATTTGATAAGTTTGTTAGCTACAAATCGTTCGTTAACTTTAGAGACCAGTGACAACAACGTGACTGGTCTGTAGTTAGGCACATCGAATCGGTTTCCTCCTTTGTATATCAGAGTGATTCATCCACTTTTCCAGTCACTAGCAACCTACATGCAACTCAGTGGCAGGTTGTAATGATCAGAGACCGTTGAGAATAGACCTTGGGAGCATGGTTGTAGGCGGGAAGGTTTATCTTTACCAGGACACTCGGGTTTCACAGCGATATAGTGTATTGTGTCAATTTGTCATCTAAATAAAGACATATCGCAACATATGCGTTCATTAGGGTAGAACAATCTAGAGTAAAATTAAGTCAGTTCGTTACCGGCTTCAAGAGCAGTGGATGTATTTCCAGCCGTAGTAAGTGGCTTTACTCTAGCCTTTCTGTTCACGATCTGAAAGAAAAGCATCAGGTTTCGTTCACTTTTATCCAGCAGATTGATTAGATACACTTCTTTATACTACTGGATCAGTTGAGTAACGTTTTTTTGCAACGAACGCGAGACATTAGCATCAGTATCCGCATACGCGCATCTCTATCACACACACACACACACCACGATCGGTTTCGTGTTGTTTGCACTCATCGGGTAAGGAGAGTAAGATCAGTATCCACACGAGCTTGGTACAGTGGAAGATTGTTTATCCAGTTGCGCCAATGTTGGATAAGGTGGGTACGACCAACCTTTTCAATCTGATCAGCCCAAACTCATGTACACTGTGTAGATTGTCTCAGTTAAAATGAGTGTGCGCTCATGTGATTGAGAATGTTAGTCGTCCCAACCTCATCCATCAGTGGCATAAAAGCGCAACTTGTTTACCATTTTTCCACAGTACCAAGCGCAGGCGAATCCTGATCTTACTCACCCTACCTGATGAGTGCAAATAGCACGAGACCGCTCGAGAAGTGTGTGATGGAAATGCATGCAAATGAGCTTTTTTAAATAGATATTGTTTTTCAGTCATTCCGCTTGTAAATCTTAGTTTCTATTTAGAGTTTAACAGGAATAATTTCTTCATGATACGTGAAATTATGTACGTTTTCAAGCCTACAGTTTTCAACATTGATGCTTGGACGCGATGCAGTCCCTTTACCAAATACTTTGGTCATATTGATGCTTAAATCAAAGTCTGTGCATACCATCAAAATTCGAGATTTTAACGGCAGAAGCTGCTCTCGTGAGTAAGCAATGAGGCTGCGTTGTCGAAAAACAGCATGTCGTCCTATTCCACAGCTATTTATCTGGAGATAGAACTCAAGGCTTTATAATTTCTCATAATTTATTGCTGTAATCCCACCCTCTGGTTAAATTTCCACGGTCGTGTCAACTAAATAGTGCACATATGAAATGGTAATCATCATTCTGTGCAAAGCACTCATTCACTGGATGTATATTATCAGGCGAAGTGTCTTTGTGAAATCAATCACATCCACAAAAGTATCGATGGATTATCACATCTGAAATGTACTCAGACGACGCTCATATCAGTCAATGGATAATTTTAATAACCTCGATGATCAGGAAATCATTATCCAGAGGATTCGAACAATTTGAGGAATGTATCGAATAGAACAACAATGCAAGAAAACAGGCTATATATATATATATATATATATATATATATATATATATATATATATGAAAACTAGCATCTTTCATGAGCCTTATATTTGATATACTCTACTTGTTCTAATATTATTTTTCACATTTTCTTGTATATTGAAATCATTGGTGTTTTGAAGTTTCAACGTTTTTAATCAAAAATGGTTGAATTTTACCGAAAAAGATTGAAGATATATGTGTGGACTTTTTGTAAATACAAATGATGGTATTCAACGTGAAACTGTTTTCAAATAAGCCTATCGTCTGCTAAGTTTGTTACGACGACATTATTTTAAGGATTTTCTCCGGGTTTGTTTTGTCTAGCGAAGAACACAAATAAACACCGTGTTCTAGAATTTTCAACCCATATACGGACATTAGGTCTCATAAACTATAGTTGCTGTATCAACCTGGGTCTAAGCTAGTCGATGGATTTCAAAATTCCCTATTCTTTGACAGACTCAGGCGGCAGGGATAAGAACTCTCAAAAAATGAATAGGCAAGGTGAAAATAAACTCACGTACAAATTTTATAATACCTTCCTACAAACAATAATATATGTTATTCCCACTTCAAACTGCTGCTATGATTCAAGTTGATGGTTTCATGTTGGTTATTCCACAACCCAAAGTGAACTACCGCAGTTACTTTAATTCAATGCGTTTCAATTTTATTTGGAATAAACTAGCTACGAATGTTGCAAACTTTACTAGTTTGACTCTATTTAAATCGAAACGACAATAATATGTGAGCCAACACCAATATCGTCTTCAAATTCTCTGCCATACCCCAGTCCATTACATACCATGTTTCAAACCCGTTGTGATTGCGAACGTGGATGCATTTTCAAACATAAATCTTGAACTTAAAATTGAAAAGCCGTTCATAAATCCTAATGGGGTAATCGTTGTGTAATTGTGAAAGAGAGTACTTTATGAAAATAGTACATATCTAGGCTAGATGCGCTCAATTTTGATCCTCTCCATACTGGTCGGGCCCACGAAGCACGTTTGTTTATCACGAAGCTTTGTATGATTTGATTTCGCTCATTTCATTATATAATATACTCTCATAGCGAGAAAGTGCGAAATGCATTAGTGATAAGCACTACACACGAGCTTTCTAATGATATGCAGAGCTTCACCCTCCGACGCAACACCAGAGCAAGAAGCGCCGAAAAAAACGGCGAAGACAATTGAGAACTCATATTATTTGGGGTTCTGAATTGATTATATTCGAACGGTTCTACCGACAATATATTCTAAATTATGATAAGATGGACAACATCAGCCGCAATCGAACGATATGCAATTCGTCAATGTCGGTCAAACGAGCACTGTGTGGCGTGGTTTTGAAGTGTTCCGATTGGCAAGATAACGACTGTCAAATCAGATCGAAGTGATAACGAGGACAGATATGTTTCAGGATCAGTGGTTGATGGATGTGGTTGATGGCTTTGCTTATATATGATATGCGTGTGATTTATTACTTTTCTTCTAGGTGATAAACACGTTTGAGCAATCGGTTTCTCTTGTTTCGTGCGATTTGTGGGTGAACGCGATTAGCGTTGGACAGGTTGACCTCGGGGATAAATCAAGACACAATGGATGTGCTTGCGTGCAACGTGGGCGGTTACGTGCGACTCGTTGACCTGAAACGACCGCGCAATCAATCTAGCTTTTACTTCACAACCCACAACTCGCTACAATAGTATTTCTCAACTATTGTGCCTACTCATTTTACAAATGTTTATGATAATTTTCTGGGTAGTCACATTTTCCCAATTGTGTGACTGTGTCGGAAGTGGATACTTGATAATCTACCGCACTGCCATGTATATAGTGTTGGCCTCCTTGCTTCCATGTCGGGCATGGATGAACAATGCAAGCGGATAACATGTTTTTGTTCCGCAGTGTTCCAAATTATCAGCTAGTTTGAGCTGAAAAGAACAAAAGGCAGTCCATCAACGACTGGATGTCTTTTTGAAGTGAGTAATAAAGGCTGCATGGTCAGCAAATAGCAGGTCACTTATTGGCAAATCCAGTACCTTGTTTTGTGCTCACCAACGATTCAATTTGAAGAGCCTTTCATAAGCAAATACAAGCTGTTATCATCCGAAAAATGTGCTTCAGCACCAAAACAAAGCAAATGCAGAAGAGTTTGTGTTCAAGAATGCATTTTGTTTTACGACACCAAAGGCTATTTAGCGGTTTGGCCGAAGAATGATCAAGTTGGAAATTGCCAACTCGCAATCATTCACCTGACCGTGGAATCACGTTTCGGTTACAGTGACAATGTCAGCAGATAACTGATTGCTGAAATGAGAAATTTCAGATATTTTGTTTCGCAAACACTGCGGATATTAAAAACAACAGTAGTGCAACCGTTAATGTGGACTAAGTCATTTATGCCGGATCGAAAAGACATAACGATATCAAGCAGTGTTAATGGGCAGCCTATAAAACCACGCATTTTGAAAAATCTTCCTCTACCGTCAAGTCAATAAAAGTGTCCATAATAGCTTACCGTGTTCCGGACACATTAACTGAAGTTGTCTCCCGAGTCTAAAGAAATTCATATTGCCACGTCGGATCACTATTATGGAAGTCAACTGTAGCACGTTGTTGCATATAACAATTAGCTAATCACCAGCTTATATTGTGCTTTTAACATTATTTAACGGTGTACATAAAGACTAAATTAGTTTACCACTTTCTACCTGTTTCGAGGTCTCCTGAAACTAATCCTGCTGTCTCGACCTGATAATTGGAAACAGCCAGAAACAGGCTGTAGTGCTGGGGATTTTAACCTCACGTTACAATGGTTTCATCATTTAATCGAGAATCGCGTCGTCATTCGTGAATCTGAAGAAAGTGTATCTTCTTGCAGAAACCCAATTTATCAGTGTTTTGAAATCCAAGTTCTGCTAACCATTCGTTAAATGGTTCTAGGTTCATTATATTTTAAGTTCCCCTTTTCATCAGATAAGTGCGGGTTAGCTCGATTGAGTGTCTATATTAGCAAAACACGAGAATTACAAGATAGGTCTCGCAGTTGTGCTGGATAGATGAGTCAAATTTCAGCGGTGACCTTATTCACCAACCACAAGTAGAAGTTCATTGCTTACTTCTGGTCAATCGATATCCTTGACTACAAAAACCTTTTAGAGTTTCGGAGTTGCATGCATATGCCAGGTAGCAAAAGCAAGATCACTATTCACGTGTATCAAGTATGAAATCTCGGTGTAAAATTGGCAAAGTCAACCTGTTCAAACTCATAATGCGTAAATTTGTCCCATTCAAATGATCGTCAGATAAAGTAAATAAATTCCGAAGAACGTTTCATTGTCAATACTTTTAACAATGATTCAAATAATTTAAATTTCCGGCAAACGTTGAGCCGAAAATCAGTTTGGTAGCGTGATCACATATTGCAGAGGCCTTAAAGTGTGCTGTCGAAGAGTGTTTACCATGAGCTCTAGGATGATATTCGGGAGTCACTTGGTGTATCTGTTACTAAGGTAATCACTAATATAGTCATAAAATTTTCCAACAATACCTTGTTTCTGTAGCCTGATCAAGAGTAAATTATGATCGAGTCCGTCGAAAGCTTTAGAAATCTCATTGTAGTATGAACGAATACAGTCACCTGCATCTACAACACTCGTCCAATCGTCTAAGCTTATTGAGCACATTTTTTAGCAAAGAACGATTTATGCAGAATCCATGTTAGATAGCTGAGCCGTTCCTTTCTAGGTTTTGCCCTATTTTAGCAGTTATTATTCTCTCAAAACGTTTGATACCGAAGACAACATTGCCATAGGCATGTACTTTTTGACATGCGAAACCTGGAGTAGCGTCCGTGAACGCATCATCGGTATTCAACCCGATACAACATGCAATAAACAGCCCAAATCCAACACTTTCAAACACGCTTGCCCTAAGTGAAATAAGTGTCACTGAGAAACGCCTCCTCCAAGGTTTATTTAATCTTAAAACCGGAGAGTCTCCTGAGGCCGACGGAATAACCCCGAAATATTGAAGCAATTTGCAAGTTTGGTATACAAACCACTCACTTATTTGTTCGAACAAACACTGGTATGCGGAAACGTTTAATAATTTCTCCAATTTGCAAAGGTGGAAATCGCTCCGATGTTTCTAATTACCGACCCGTTACTCTGTTACCAGTGATTTCAAAATTAATCAAGCGACTCATTGTTGAGGATCAAATGAAATATTTCGAGAATAATCAGTTGCTTTCGAGGAACCAGCATGGATTCAGACGAAATTATTCCCGTTTGTCTAATTTACTGGAAGATTGGACAAAATCGGTCGATAAAGGACAAGCAATACATGCTTTTTACTTAGATATATCGAAAGCATTCAAACGTGTTCACCATTCCATACTACTGAAGAAGCTTGAAAGGCTCTGTATCACTGGAAAGTTATTGAATTGGCTAAATGACTACCTAACAAATCGCACTAACCACGTACGTGTTGATGGTGCATTATCCAAACCAATCGCAGCAGCAAGCGGAATTCCCCAAGGTTCAGTCCTTTATCCGAACCCCTTTAAGGTTTATGTCTACGAAATACCGGAAATTTTTCGATGTTACGTATCGTCATTTGCAGACGACATAAAGATTTGGCGCAGAATTCGTAGTCTAGAAGACAGTCTGCTATTACAAGATGATCCTAATATGCTTCACAGCTGGTCGTTGAAGAACAAACTGCCTATTAACTTCAACAAATGCAGGATCATGAATGTGGGGAATCGAGTAGAGTATACATATCACATAGGTTCGCATGTCCTTGAAAAATTCAGTGAAGTAAAAGATTTGGGTGTCTGGATGTTGTTGGCCTCCGTCGGTCGATGTCGACCATGGATGTACATGACATCGCATGAATTTCATGTTTCACAACTTTTTGAATGACTAAGCAGTCCGATTCGGGACCATTAATCTCTTCCGCAGCGCTTGCAACGATAGTCAGAACTCTGTTGTATTGCATCAGTTGCACGCCGGCAGCGTAATCTGCGTTCAGCAGCCACGAGCTGTATTTGCTGCTCCCCGGCTCGCTGACGACGCTTTACACAATGCCTCCAAAGTGAGCGGTCAAGAGCAAGTTCTTCCCAGCTTGCGGGGTCAATGTCAAGAGTTTTCATATCTCTTTTGCAAACATCTTTGTACCGCAAGTGCGGTCTGCCCAATGGTCGACTCCCTAATCGCAACTCACCGTAGAGTAGATCTTTCGGAATACGACCATTTTCCATTCCATAGACATGACCAAGCCACCGCAGGCGGCGCTGACGTAATAGGGTGAACATGCTCTGTAGACCAGCTTTTCAAAGCACTTCAGCGTTAATCAATCTGTCAATCCACGATATGTTCAAGATATGACGGTGTGGTGGTTCAGGCTACGTGAAATTACAGTATGTGTGTAGAAAGTAAAAAGGTAACCAATCACAATAATTCTTCGATTGAATTGAAAACGTTTCTCCCCGGCTTGGCAATTGAATCCTCCGGTCCAGACGTCAAAGTATTATCACCGAAGCAACCGCGAAAAATCCAAGGATTAGGTGTGGCTGAAATATGGAGCGGTCTTTTTATAGCAGGCAAGCAATCTTTCCACAATCCACAGTCAGAATTCCAAGCACGCAGTACGGGTATCAAAGGAGATGAGAAGAGCAACTCCGAGCGGACGAAAATTTATATTCGTAAAATCCGGGTACAATTCAAAAAGTGTACATTGATTGATACAAACAAAAATGTTTACAGAAAAATGCCATGGTACTCCCCCCTAGAGCGTCGGGCCTAAAGAAGACGCTCGAAGAAATCGTTCGGCTGTGAAGTCATCAAACATTGATGGAAAATGAACTCTACGACCAGATCGGGTTTGCCTGTTATGGTCAGTTTGTTTGATACACGGGGGTAAAGGCGGTTTCGTTGGGGGTTCAGGAGTACCGGTGAGCTTCGGTTTGGGGGGTGAAGGGACAAAATCTTGAGGAGCAACGTTCGGTGTATGTTATTTCGCCTTTGGTGCCGGTTTGACGTAGGCTACTTTCAAACGATCGACGCTAACGCTCTCGTGTGTTCCGTTGCGGTCAATAACGAAGTATTTTGGATACCTGTTGATTACCTTGTATGGCCCTATGTATGGCGGCTGTAACGGTCGACGTATATGGTCTACCCGCACAAACACGAAGTCGCAAGTATTCAAGTCGGGTTGGATGTAGCAGGGTTGCTCATGCTGTCAAGTTGGATTAGCCCGTAAGTTTTTCATCAAGCTGCGAAGGCGGCTGACATATTGTGGCACAGTAAGGTCCAATGATGAGTCGGAAGATGTCAGGAATTCCAAGCACGCAGTACGGGTATCAAAGGAGATGAGAAGAGCAACTCCGAGCGGACGAAAATTTATATTTGTAAAATCCGGGTACAATTCAAAAAGTGTACATTGATTGATACAAACAAAAATGTTTACAGAAAAATGCCATAACGGATGCTTCGTAGATGGAAAGCATTCAGCTTCCGTTCGTGTCTTGCGTGGGTGGTCCAGGCTTCGCTGCAGTATAGTGAAGCATTTAATACGCACGCGCTGTATACCATCATCTTTGTCTTAACAGTCAGCTTGCGGTTACCCCAAACACGAGAGTTCAAACGCGACAGAATGACAGCTGCTCAAACACAACCGAATTTGAACTCGCGTATTGGCAGAATGAATGAATAACACAAAGTTGTACAGTGAATGATAACCACAATATGGACGAACTATTGATCTTGATTGATAATAATAATAATAATAATAATAATAATAATAATATTAATAATAATAATAATAATAATAATAATAATAATAATAATAATAATACTATATTCTTGGTAAACCAAGGCATGCAAAACATGATCAGGTTATCAATGTGTACAAAATAAATAAATTGTAAAATGACCTCATCAAGCGGAATTTTTAAACATTTTTCCGTTTAATAAAGGATGGTAAATTTACAAGGGTAAGAAAGTTAATTTTTTCGCGCAATGTCACACAGTAATAAAGTTTCATCTAGATTGCATCGAAATAATCAAATGAAAGGATGCAATTAATTCTGGGGGCAGAGATTGAAAAAAAAGAAAATAACATAAAAAGTTATGAAGGAAATGGTGCGTTTGAAGATATAATTGTCACAGTAAAAATAAATTTTCGAAATAAAGAAAGTTCCTTCATATATATATATATATATATATATATATATATATATATATATAAATTGCCTTCTTCGGATGTTGGTGGGTGTGATTGAAGAAAAGCACATAAAAAGCCAAAGTTAAATTGAAAAAAGAAGGAAACGGAGGGGATAAGGAGAGATTGTGGTTTGAAATTGCATGAGGTTTGGGCCGGTTGTACGATCCAGGAGAGTCGGATGAGGGAAACCAAAACTGTTTGCCAGTATGGATTTCAGTTCATGTAGAAGAATCAGTCTTACGCGGAAGAAGCAAGGACCAGTATCGGAGTTGATTTCGGAGTCGGAGGTACTGGAACACAATTAACAATATTCCCTTCACCATCATGGTAGGTGGTTATCATTGAAAAATAGTGCATTTATTATAAACGATAAAAAAGGAGAACGTTATCTCCACTACCCTTTTTTGCTCGGATGACCTAGGATGTAGCGTTGAAATAAAAATTCTATCTAACTACTTTCAAATTGTCAGTAGGCTGTAAGTAAAATACCATTTTTATGCAACCTTCATCACCCTTCATCGAATTCTTATTGGTTGCTTGTTATCAAAAGCTACATGATTGGTTATTTTCAAAATTCCATTTCCAATAATACAATCTGCACCCAATTCTGCGCCACTTTATTCATAATGAGCTCTAATGATATCACTCAGCTTTTTCAGGCAACCGTTGGTGGCCGCTTGTTCGAAAGTCTGGATGAGTTGAATAGTATGCTGGACGAGTTCGCTCGGGTTTCTGGCGCCCACTATTGGTCCGAACTCGGGTAAAATCGAAGCGGCCGACATACATATGTGAAATATATATGTCAACGGAAAGGATTCTTGGGAAAACCAACCCTTGGTATTCGACATCGCGTATCTACGGCAACACAATGCCAATCATTTATCAATGTGGGCCGTATGAGGCCTCGGTTCCGCATTACGAATAGCAACATGATTCATAATCATGACTTGCAAGGTGGTGCAGTTGAGTCCTGGAACTTCCGCAACCGACGCTTGACGCTTTCGGAACAAGAGATCATACGACCGATGCTGGAATGCGGAGACTCTTCATTCAACAAGATATTATATAAAGAGACGTTTCCAGAAAGATTTGACTGGTTCTGATGTGGTCAACCTTCGTCGACGAGCGCTGGACAAACGTAACAATCCTGGTAAGTTTGTAAGAATTACAATTTGGAGACCGTAATGTCACTGTCTATATTTTCAATCATTTTTTCAGCCTATATTCGACAAATGGAAGCTGAATACAACGCCAACGGGAAGGCACGAGTACTACTAGACGAAACTAACCGGATGACGCTTTTTGTCTTCGTTACCCAAGAAATGCTGAGTTTGTATGGCCGTTTTTCCGATTTCCTTCTCATCGATGGTACATTCCGTACAAATCGTGAGAAATATTTTTTTATATCAATTAATGATAGTAGACGGTTGCAGAAAAAGTCTGCCAGTAGCAATAGGTTTTCTTTGGAGGGAAACGGCGGATGACATCCGCACGTTTCTGCTGACCTTTGTAGAATTCGTCGGTGGGTGTGACGCAGTGCGAGCTGTTATGTCTGACGGCGCTCCTGTGATAGCGAATGCCGTGGAAGAAGTATTCCCACACGCCGCTCATCTGCTTTGCCGAGTGCACATGCTTCGCAATGTCACACGTCGTAACCCCCGGACCGAAGCACTGAAGTGGGTACGTGTAGCTATAACCACTCGTCGTATATGGCGTTACGCCTTTGTCTTAATTAACATACAACGAGCGGATCCCGTATTTTACGCTTATTTTAAGGGGCAACATTGTTGCAACTCCCATAAGTGGGCGAATTCTCGACGTCCCAAGGTGGCTACGTACGGAATTGGGGACACCAATATGGTGGAGGTGATGCATAGGTATATAAAAATGAATCTCCTCAGTGGTAAGATAGCAATATGGGAGGCCATTCGTTTGTCTAAAATTAGTGCAACGTATCTTATTTGGCACCGGCAAAGCGAAATTATTTCGATTAGTCGAAGGCTTGCGTATGTTCCGAACCACTCGGAACTTGATGCACTTTGTGATCTACTCATGCCATATGCTGCCGATCTCACTTCGGATAACGTAGCTGCAGCAACAGTAAGGGTTGTAGGTTCAACGGAATTTATGGTGCTCCTTAGGGACGCGGGTTCTTGGGGTGTGTGCTTCTCCACTTGGAAGTGTTCATGCCCCTTTTTTATTGACCAAGGATTGCATTGCAGACATGCTCTTGCAGCTGCTTCATATAGAAACTTTGAATTGTCTTCACTTCCTGTGTCCCAACGCTGGCTAAGGACTAGTAATGATGCGTTAAAGGTTAATTTTTCTTCAGCGGACGTTCCTAGGCGTTCTAGTCGCGTCTTTTCATCAGGTTTTTCTTACGGTTTAGATGTATTACGTAAGTTTCACCGTCATTTTGAACCCCCATAGTTCAATCTTCTAATTCGAAGTATGGACAACTATTTAACTACATCTAGTTCACGGATATTGCCTCCGTATATCTTTGATTTGGACGAGGCTCAGATTTCATTAGAAACTGCCGTGTACGACAATCTGACGATGGATACGGTATTGAATGTAGAAAATATTGCAACTAATGATAGCCACAATTCTCCAATGACCAGTAATGACGAAGATCAAACGGTAGCCGCTTATGAAGGCAGCGATACTCGCGTAATAGGCGTTTATGATGGCCGCATAAACGGTCGTGGACAGGAAACTAGATCTCGAATTCCTATTCCGTCCACCTCTCGAATTCCTATTCCGTCCACCTCTCGAATGCCACCAGTAGATCTTGACGCTTTCTTAGATCACGAGAAAATATGTGGGCAGTGCGGTTTAGATGAACCACCTGAATTCGGTGGAAAAACAATCGATTGGGAGCAATGCCCTTATTGCAACGAATGGTACCATACTTATTGTATAATTACTCCACCTTTCAATACTGAAAAGTGGTGCTTTTTTGTATGCAAATGTTTGATCAATTGCTTCATTCGATCCCGCGTGTTGCTGATATTGGTGCCATGGCGATATATGGTGAGTGCTATCATTCGCTTATCACTGACCCATTTTTTTAAACTTTTGATCTGCTTTGCAGGATCAATAAACCGTGAGCACTATCCACGTGTAAGTTCGAAATAATTTTTCGGTATCATGATGGCGTGTTTGGTTTTGTTAACATCACCAACACGCTCGCTTGAACGCGGGAACTCTAAAATTGGTAGCCGCTTAATTAATCTTTTTATCTTATTCTTTCCGCCATACGCCATTGCAATCCCCAACGAACCAATCGAGAGGAGAACCGATAAAGGTGAAAATTATCAATCGCAACTATCCATGCAACAGTGAAACCAATTTGAAAGTGAAAGAAAACTGAGAAAACTGACAATTTTAAGAAATCTCTAAATATATGTTTCCTTTTATCAAACAGTCTTTTTATAACTGTTATTCAATAGGATTTTGTTAAGTGACAGGATAAATAAGCTCTCAAGGTGAAATTCGGTTACCATGCTTTGTGAGAAACAGAGCAATGCTAGACGTTTGCCCAATATAAACATCAGAGTTTTACCTTTTAGATTTTGTTGGTCGATTAAGTACCCTAACAATCGAGGAGGATGAGATGATGGTCAGCTTTGACGTAAGCTCCTTGTTCACAAACGTGGGCAATACAAGCGCTTCAGAATTAACGAGGAAGTCACTCAATTCCGATACGACCTTGAAGGATCGTACAAGTTTGAGTGTACAACAAATCATCAACGGTGTAGCAATTTGTGTGCATAGGAACCACTTCTTTATTTATTAGACAGCCATACAAGCCAAACGATGGTTTAGCGTACCAGTTATCAACTGAAATAAGGCTCGCTGAATCTCATCTTACCGTCTCCACCTGCTGACAGCAAACAGACGGAAACAAGCTTTACAGTGTATCCAGTACAATCAACATTTATCCGAATGATTTATCTACAGTTATAATATAACACATTCCGTTAATACGCTATATGCGTCTCAGTGGTCGTACAACGTTATCCACTTTCATGAAAATAGTTTACTTTTCCTACAAGATTCATATGCGTTGATTTGTTGTTGCTCCTACGTTTGATTTAGATATGACCTTAAATAAAAGTACAGACTACGGTATACTACAAGCGGAGAGGCTAAGCTTGTTGCAAACCATTGAGGTCAACATGGGATTGTTCCGGCTCGGTTTGAAAATCCGGTGGACAGTAAGGCTAAACGTGTTGCCAACCCTTGAGGTCAACATGGGAGGGTTCCGAAGCAAACACACTAGCCGACAGAAAGTTGTTATTCTGAATGTAACCTGATCTAAACTGACCGTCAACTTAATACGTTGAGGTCAACATGGAAATGTTCCGTAGTGGAAAAAATGGTCGAGAAAACTTGAATATTAAAGATATACGGACAACAGACGTATCACTGTTTCGTTTCAACTAAATTACATCTGCATAATATTCATTTGCATGCTTTCCCGTCATTCACACCCCACAACCGGTTTCGTGCTGTTTGCACTCATCAGGTAGGGACAGTAAGATCAGGATCAGCATGCGCTTGAAACAGTGGAGGAATGGTAAACAAGGAGCGCTTGTATGCCACTGTTGGATAAGGCTCGTACGACGAACCTGTTCAAAGCATGTGTCGAAACACATGTTAAATTGGGTTAAACCCATAACCATGAAACAAAATATTCATTTGCATGCTTTTCCGTCATTCACACCCCACGACCGGTTTCGTGCTGTTTGCACTCATCAGGTAGGGACAGTAAGATCAGGATCCGCATGCGCTTGAAACAGTGGAGGAATGGTAAACAAGGAGCGCTTGTATGCCACTGTTGGATAAGGCTCGTACGACGAACCTGTTCAAAGCATGTGTCGAAACACATGTTAAATGGGGTTAAACCCATAACCATGAAACAAAATATTCATTTGCATGCTTTTCCGTCATTCACACCCCACGACCGGTTTCGTGCTGTTTGCACTCATCAGGTAGGGACAGTAAGATCAGGATCCGCATGCGCTTGAAACAGTGGAAGAATGGTAAACAAGGAGCGCTTGTATGCCACTGTTGGATAAGGCTGGTACGACCAACCTGTTCAAAGCATGTGTCGAAACACATGTTAAATGGGGTAAAACCATAACCATGAAATATTCCTTTGAATGACGAAAAGCATTCAAATGAAATATTTTGTTTCATGGTTATGGGTTTAACCCCCATTTAACTAGTGTTTTTCGATCGACCATTCTTTGAACGGTTTCTCGTCGAGCCTTATCCACAGTGGCTACAAGCGCTCCTTGGTTTACCATTCCTCCCTGTTTCAAGCGGGGCATCTGATCCTGTCTTACTGTCCCTACTGATGAGTGCAAACAGCACGAAACCGGTCGTGGGGTGTGAATGACGGAAAAGCATGCAAATGAATCTTTTGTTTCATGGTTATGGGTTTAACCCCATTTAACATGTGTTTCGACACATGCTTTGAACAGGTTCGTCGTACCAGCCTTATGCAACAGTGGCATATAAGCGCTCCTTGTTTACCATTCCTTCACTGTTTCAAGCGCATGCGGATCCTGATCTTACTGTCCCTACCTGATGAGTGCAAATAGCACGAAACCGGTCGTGGGGTGTGAATGACGGAAAAGCATGCAAATGAATATTTTGTTTCATGGTTATGGGTTTAACCCCATTTAACATGTGTTTCGACACATGCTTTGAACAGGTTCGTCGTACGAGCCTTATCCAACAGTGGCATACATCTGCATAGTTTGTAGTTGTCTGTAATGAATTGTATTGAATGGAATTAAAATAACCCGAAATAACCCGATTATCCATATATAGCTATAATCATGAATAGATAGATAGATACATATATAGATAGATACATAGATAGATAGATAGACATATCTATCGAAAGATAGATAGATACATAGATAGATAGATAGACATATCTATCGAAAGATATATAGATACGTAGATGGATAGATATATAGATAGATAGATAGATAGATTGATAGATAAATAGATAGATAGATAGATAGATAGATAGATAGATAGATAGATAGATTGATAGATAGATAGATAGATAGATAGATAGATAGATAGATAGATAGATAGATAGATAGATAGATAGATAGATAGATAGATAGATAGATAGATAGATAGATAGATTATAGATAGATAGATAGATAGATAGATAGATAGATAGATAGATAGATAGATAGATAGATAGATAGATAGATTAATTCTGAAGTTTGCTAACTACTGAATATACGTTTGCGAATATGAGACGCATTTGTCTCGTTACATGAAATGACCTGCATTCCACATAGACTGTCTGCATTTCTCTACCCCAAAGTAGCTACAAGTCTGGGTTACATATCACGCTGCCTATGCACTGTGCAATTGTCTGACCTACTTGAGATTCAGCTAGCCTGCTAATAATTCAATAGGACTTCGAATAATTTCACACATTAAGTAAGAAGGGGAAAGAGACATTTTACATATAATGACATCTCATTATCTCCTCTTGTTCTATGTAATCGCATTTGTCTCGTTGCATGGAATGACCTGCATTCCACATAGACTGTCTGCATTTCTCTACCCCAGAGTAGCTACAAGTCTGGGTTACACATCACGCTGCCTATGCACTGTACAATTGTCTGACCTACTTGACATGTCAACGCATTCATGTAACGTTTTAATTATGATGCAGATTTGTAAACCAGTGTCAATATGCCGTCACCGATTTAAGGCTGATATTCTGTGTGGTGAAATTATTACATACACTGTAATCTCTCAGCCTGAGACTGTATTCGATTCAAGCGAGTGAGGGGGTGACGCTTTCGCGCAAACTCGCAATCTTATTGGACGAAAGTGCGCACCTTGTACAGGCTAGCAGACTACAGGGAGCAAATGAAACTAAACGCTCTACCACATGTAGTGAGAGGGGAGCCACGTGGAAATTATTTGTCTATCTCACAGAGCATAGGCGGTTAGTCAACGTACAATGTCATGGAGAAATATTTATGAGTCACAAGCTACATGATAGTTCAAAAAGCTCACTAAATTCCATGCAGCTTCACTAATGGAACGTTAACCATGATGCACAATCAGCTAAGAGAGCAACATTTGCGTTGCCGCTAACAATTTGTTTTTTAGCCGTACTATGTTCTCCCTCGTATTGCTCGTTGGGTATAATTCAAAGCACGGTAAACATGTTTATCGATAAAAACTTACGTGTGGAATGTATTCACCGGTGTATTGATCCACGTATAACGAATCATATTTTGGATAATGTTTGGATAATGTGCATCTTGTGACAAGTTACATTCGCGATTTACTTGTCCAAGATATGTTATGTGCATAGTAATGATACAAAAGTCGTCAATGTTGAAAATCAAATCAGCTCACTATCATTATCAGTGTCACCATACACAGTGTCTCATATTCGCGAACGTATATTCAGTAGTTAGCAAACTTCTGAATTAATCAGATACCATTTCAAATAAATCACCGAACTCATCTTATCAAGCGAATTCAACAATTGTCGTATATCTATCTATCTATCTATCTATCTATCTATCTATTTATCTATCTATCTATCTATCTATCAATCAATCTATCTATCTATCTATCTATCTATCTTCTATCTATCTATATATCATCTATCTAGCTATCTATCTAGTCTTATCATCTATCTATCTATCTATCTATCTATCTATCCTAATCTATTTCTATCTATCTATCTATCTATCTTCTATCTATCTATCTATCTATCTTCTAGCTATCGATCTATCCTATCTACGATCTATCTAGTCTTCTATCTATCTATCTATCTATCGATCTAATCTGTCTATCTATCTATCTAGCTAATCTATCTATCTATCTATCTATCTATCTATCTATCTACTATCTATCTATCTATATATCTATATTTTATATATATATATATATATCTATCCTATCTATCTATCTATATCTATCTATCTATCTTCTATCTATCTATCTATCTATCATCTATCTCTCTATCTATCTATCTATCTATCTACTCATTCTATCTATCTATCTATCTATCTATCTATCTATCTATCTATCTATCTATCTATCTATCTATCTATCTATCTATCTATCTATCTATCTATCTATCTATCTATCTATCTATCTATCTATCTATCTATCTATCTATCTATCTATCTATCTATCTATCTATCTATCTATCTATCTATCTTCTATCTATCTATCTATCTATCTATCTATCTATCTATCTATCTATCTATCCTATCTATCTATCTATCTATCTATCTATCTATCTATCTATCTATCTATCTATCTATCTATCTATCTATCTATCTATCTATCTATCTATCTATCTAGCTAGCTAGCTAGCTTTTGGTAATCTCTGTATTAATCTATTATCATCGTGTAAATGAAGAGACTTTAGCTACGAAAATTCCTAAATCTAGTAATTGTTCACTTTATTTAGATTCTGTTATTCTAAAAAATGCGAAAGTAAGAATCGATAAGAATATACAACAACGAACTATGAAGCTTGTTGAAACAATCTGCACAAGATTCAAGATTCAAGATCTTGAATCTGCACAGAAACTTGTGCGGAGGACTTAAGATTCCATTAGAAAGTTTTATTCCCTAGATAATATGAACATCGTACATTTCAATCGACGTTTAAGCAATCATAAATTTCATAATTCCACGGTGATGCCTAATCAGTCGTATCATAGCATTCCGTGGCAAAACTATCGCCCTGACATCCTATACTGTAAATTTGTTCAGAAAGGATAGCATTAATAAACATGGATGCCTTTTTCATGTACATTCAGAGACTCAGGCTAATATTTTCATTTGATTCGTCTTTGAACACCTGGAAGATTCTATCTGGCTGGTATTACCCACCGTTGACCTTGACTTCGAAGTGTCTATTACACACCGTCTGCGACACAAACATCAATCTAGCGCTTGATTAATTGCTTTATAATGGCCTCACTTCCCCCGCGAATGATAAATGACATCCAAAGATTTTAAATGACCGCACAAAACTGGGAAAATAGTACTCCTATGAAACTCAAATACCATTTTCTAGCGTAAATCTGTTAGGCTTCGAGCAGTTTATCGATGAACGAACGCGTAACAACAATATTCTTGACGTTGTCCTCACTCTTAATGTTAATCCATTTACCTTGGAAATATCATCATCGTATTAAAGGTGGCTACAATATCATAACATTCGAATTAAATTGCAACTTTAAAGTGAAAATATGTAGAAAATCTACCATCATTAGTCATAAAAACTGGAAAAACTTCGCAAACCTTATTAATGCCGAAGACTGGACTGAACCTTTCCAATGCGACGATTTTACAGTAGTTTTTCATTAATATTTCATAATAAATTAGCCTAATCACTATATAAATCTTCCGTTACCTATGTCAGACCCTCCAAAAAGTGTCTGTAGTACAATCATCACGCCTTCATGCAAACAACTGCTGCGTTGTCATCAGCAACCAAGACTTATTACTTGTAGTTTGTTAGTAAGCATATGCAAAAAACGTTTTTAATAATTATTTTAGATTTAGGAGGTAGTGGTTTTAACTTCTACCAAAAAAGATCACAAAAAACAATACTTTTGGCATTTTTAGCGTTTTTTTTCTTTTTTTCTTTTATAATAAATACGTAAATACGGTAAAGCATGTTTTTATGCATAAATGGGTTTAATGTAAGCAGATTACGGTTGAAGATATGGTAATATGGTAAAAATGATCATAAAACCCACGGTTACGATGAAGGTTTGTGACAACATATTTAAGGCCTGGCAACCTGACACTTGAATGATTAATCTATAGTTCGTTCACTGTCAATAATCGATTCATGATTAGCGATCAATGTGGTGCCAGTGGGGCATGGCACGTTTGCTGCTCTGCAGCACCTCCCTTTTCCGAAGTCTGTTCACGTAAGTTTTCTCTCTAAGGGTCGATGTTTAGCCGATTCACAGGGTATCGCATGCGTTGCGACCTTCTTAATGGTTCGCTCGTGTTGGCGTTCGGCTCCGACATCGGCTCTTGGTCTTGTGATGCGGACTGTGGTGGGCCAAACGTGTCTAGTAATAAGTTTAATGGCGTTTCACAATTTTTAGTCTGGTTCTCAGTAGACTCCGTCTGGCGACTTCTGATATGATTGGTATGTCTTGTTTGTATCACTCCCCCATAACTGACCTTATAAAAAACGGTTCCGACAGGTTGTATAATAACGGCAGGCTTCCAGTATGAGCCGTTCCTTCGGAACATGCTTATATAAAGCGTATCTCCAGACTTGTAGACTCTTTTGTGTTTACTGTGTGCGTCGAGGTTTGATTGAGTGTCCGATCGCGGATTAGTATTTGGTAGCATGGCCTCATTTGCTGTTTGTATGGGTCGTTTCAGAAAACATTCTGCTGGTGACCGTTTATTCGGTGTTCCTGGATTTGGGGTAGAGCGGTAAGTAAGTAAAAATGTTCTCAGATTCGACTCACGCTGCCCCTCTCCTTTAAATTCAATCATTGCCCGTTTAAATGTATCGACAAATCTTTCCGCTTGTCCGTAGATTGGAGATGATAGATTAACCTAAAAATGTGGGTAATATCACGCCTTCGACAAAATTCCTCAAAATGATCGCATCTTAATTGTGGTCCGTTGTCGCTGATCAAGGTCTCTGGATTATCAAATCTTGAGAAGAGTTTCTCCAAGCGTGCATAGTAGCTGACACAGTGGTGGCAGTCATTGTGAAAATTTCCGGATATTTTGAGTATGCGTCCACAACGACCAGATAACTGACTTGATCAATCGGTCCAGTAAAATCAATATGTATGCGACTCCAGGGAGACTTTGGCTCTGGCCATGACACGGGATCAACTTTACGCGGTAATTTGGTTGCAGCGGCACAATTTTGACACGATCGAACCGTTTGCTCAATATCACGATCCATGAACGGCCAATAAGCGTACGAGCTAGCTAGTGCTTTCATTCGGTTGATTCCAGGGTGACCAGTATGAAACTGCTTTAACACCATAGATTGTAGGCTTTTGGGTATAACAACACGGTCGTACAACATTAAACAGTCATCAATCATGGAAAGTGCGAACCTTCGATGGCAGGATTTTTCGCACATGGCATCCAACCACTCAACTGGCCAACCATTTCGTTGATAGTTAATAATTTTCTGTAAGATGGGGTCTTTCATAGTTTCCCGTCGAACATCCTCTGCTGCAATGGGTAGTTGACGTATCGATATCTGATAAACTGAACGCATTTTTTCATCCACATTGATAGCGGCGACAACAAATTCTTCATCTTGTAGTTGTGAATTGTGTGGGATTAGCCGTGACAAAGCGTCGGCATGTCCAAAACTTATGGTACTTTTGAAGCGTAATTCAAAGTCATAGGCCGAAAGGTGTATGGCCCAACATTGAAGTCGATTAGCCGTATGGACTGGAATACCTTTTTTGGTGCCAAATATTGATAGCAATGGTTTATGGTCTGTGTACATTGTAAAACGTCTCCCATGAATCATCTTATGGAATTTCTTAGTAGCAAGCCCTTCCTCCTCGATTTGACTATAATGTTTCGCTGCTGGCAACAGTGAACGCGAGGCATGCATAACGGCCTTTTGACGACCATCGCTGAACTCGTGTGATAACACCGCTCCAAGTTTATTTTGAGATGCATCAGCGGCAACAATGATTTGAAGTCTCGGATCGTAATGTGTCGGTAGCAGATCTGAAGATAAAACTTTTTGATATTTTCAAATGCCTTTCGGCACTCATTTGACCAAATCCATCTTGTGCCTTTAGTCAAAAGCTTGTTTAACGGAGCCTTGAGCTCATGCATCTGAGGAACAAAATTATGATAGTAATTTACAAGTCCCATGAATGACTGTAAGGAAGTAAAATCATGGGGTGGAGTCATAGATTTTACCGCTGCGATTTTGTTGGGGTCAGGTCTTCTACCATTGCTGTCTATTATGGATCCAAGGTAAGACACGCTGGACAACATGAGAGAACATTTCTCCGAACGCACCTGAAATCCCTATTCCTTAATACGTGTAAACAACTGACAAAGATGCGTGTAATGTTCTTCGGGGATCGAACTGACAGCAATCACGTCATCCATATATGCCATTGCAAAAGGCAATCCCGAAAGCATAGTGTCCATGATTTGTTGGAAGATTGCCAGTGCGCACTTGACACCAAATGGTAGACGATTATAACAATAGAGGCCTCGATGCGTGTTGATTGTTAGAAGTTTTTTTTGACTTTTTGCTGACTGCGACCTGAAAATATGCGTCTGAGAAATCTATCTTCGAAAAAATTCTGCCTCCATTTAGTTGTGCGAACATGTTTTCTGGGACAGGCAACGGATACTGGTGAGTCTCGAGACAGTCATTTAGTCCTGTAGAGAAATCGGCACATAGTCTTAGGTTACCGTTTGCTTTCTTAACCACAACTATTGGTGCCGCCCAGGATGAATAACTAATCGGGCTGATGAATCCTTCACTTTCTACGCGATCCAACTCTTCCTCGACTGCAATAAGACTTGCGTAAGGCACCGACCTTTTTTGGGCGGAACACATAGCGTGATCCCGGTTTTGAATGTAGCTCAGCTTCCATTTGGGTGCAGCGACCCAGTCCATCAGCGTATACACGGGGATATTCGGAGGCGAAGTGTTTAATCAAATTCGTTGAGTTAAATAACTCGGTTGTAGAAAACACACAATCAATTCCATCTATCAGTGTACTCTCAGTTTGATTGCAAATGGTACTAAACGGTACATCCCATAACTTTAACATTTCTATACAGTCTATTCCCAAAACATTAAGGTGGTCGTTGGCTGCCACATAGCACACACCAGAACATTGTTGTCCTCGAAACTTGAAAATACATGTTAACTCACCGAGAAACGCGAGATTATCTCCTGAGGCGTTCTTAGCAATGCGAAATGTAGGCTGCGGCAGTGGCTCACCAATAGATTTCCAAGTTTTTCGTGAGATGATTGTGATATCTGAGGCCGTGTCGAGTTGTAATGTTACCTTCTGGTCGTTTATCTCGATGGAAATATATCTTCGAAGACTGCGGAACGACTCACTATTGGTAGAGAATACAACATTTGACTGTCTTCGGTTAAGGTTTCTCTGGGAATCGGTATAGCAACTGCTTTCTCTGTGTCTATATTTGCCATATGTTTCTGCATGTTCTGCATGTTCTTCAGCATTTCAATTTAGTTCCGACAAGAGAGCATCAAATAGTTTGATTTGACGTGGCTCCGATTCTATGATGAAACGAACGATTCCTCCATACAGGCTTATGGCATTTTTCTGTAAACATTTTTGTTTGTATCAATCAATGTACACTTCTTGAATTGTACCCGGATTTCACCAATATAAATTTTCGTCCGCTCGGTGTTGCTCTTCTCATTTCCTTTGATACCCGTACTGCGTGCTTGGAATTCTGACTGTGGATTGTGGAAAGATTGCTTGCTTGCTATAAGAGGACCGCTCCATATTTCAGCCGCACCTAATTCACGTAGCCTGAACCACCACAAATTGGTGAGCCCGATTATTTTCGCTATAGCATACTCCCCACTATTTTGATTTTGTCGCATATTTTAACATTTTTTCATCAATATGGCCAGTATTCCTCAGGCAGCACCTATCCCAGCAGATATTCGTCATTTATCACTTCCTGAGTTTGGCGTAGCAAACCCTAGATCATGGTTCGCTCAAGTAGAAGCTATTTTCGAAACTCGACGCATTACTAGCCAAAAAGCAATGTACTGTTACGTCATAGGAAGTTTACCACACGCAGTCGCACCCGAAGTTGCTGATATCATATAAAACAGACCCGCCGATAAACCGTATGATGTACTGAAATCAGCTTTGATATCGCGTATAACAACATCTGATGAGAACAACTTACGCAAATTACTCTCGGGTATCGAACTAGGTGACAATACACCGTCGCAACTCCTTCGCCGAATGATCGAGTTACAGGGTACAACACCAGTTGGCGAACCGATTTTAAAAGAATTGTGGCTGCAAAGACTACCCAGCGATGTTCGAAAAGCACTTTTGGTGGTAGAAGATTACAAGTTAGATAAGCTTGCTGCCATCGCCGATCGAGTGCATGAAAATCATAAGCCAATCCTTGCAGTAGTACAATCGCCACATAAATCAACTCCTTCAACTTTAGAATCAGATATCTCCGAGTTGAACTCGCGACTCGACGAACTTTGCATGTATATACATGCTTCACGAAATGATCGATCTCGGTCATCACAGAAACACCGTTCGAATGGACGATATTTACGAAGTCGTAGTAATGGGCCAAATCATTGCTATTACCACCGCAGATTTGGTGAACGCGCCTACAAATGCTCTAGACCCTGCAGTTTTGTTTCCAAATCTAACGAGCAAGGAAGACGATTATGTCAGGCAGTAGGAACGGCTGCACTGCCTGGCAACAAGGATAGCCGTCTCCTCTATATCTCTGGCAACACAACGAAATTGCGTTTTCTGGTAGACACCGGTGCGGAACTCAGCGTCGTCCCACCTAACGAAACCGAACGCAAGTGTCCATCGGGATTGACCCATCAGGCGGCCAACGGTACTCGGATAGCCACTTATTCTGTCGTTTTGTCTTCGCCGTGCGGTCGCATTATTTTGAGCTCCTGATTATCAGGATATACTGTTCCTAAACTTACACTTACGTGGACATATTATACGTTGTTGGACTCCTCTCGAGGTCGGCTTTCTGGATATACCACTCTTGTAGCGGTATTCGATAATACGAGCAAATTGGGATTTATCGTGAATTTCCCATATTGGATCTACGCGTGCAACTCTGTTAATATTCTTCAAGTCCTCAAAGGGATTAACGTCATCGAAAAGATCTTATTCTTCGCCGTCGACTGGTCATACTTTCAACATCGTGCGATCAACTACCGAAGAGTATCACCGGATTAAATTCTGATTTTGCTCTTTTTCGTGAACACTGAATTTTTTGTCGCGCACACTATATTCATCATCGATCGCTCGACAGAGCCAATGCTTGTGCACAAACCACTGAACAGTGCTGCTCATAACCTTGACCGGATGACCCCAAAACGAAAACAAAGCGCACCGGGCTGCATGTGTGCGGTTTGCCGAAAGTCGGTAAGTCCTAAGGCAAAGTCTGTCACGTGTTACGATTGTTTGTCGAAAGTTCATGCTAAATGCGACAAATCGCTGACCTCGGATTTAGTATCGATTATTAATGGAGATAATTGCCCTGGTGTTTGTTATGTTTGTCTGGTTTGCAAGGCCAAATCAACACCGTCAGCCTCGGCGACGAAAACCCCTGAAAATGATATTGAGACGCGTCTAAATGGAATGGAATCCAGTATTCAAAAACTAAGTGAACAGATAATAAACGTCATAAAGACACCGTCGTTACCCGACTTAGAGGTTACTGCCGAAGAGCCGGTAGATAATCCATCATACTCGAGCAGGCCAACATTTGCCCAGATAACCGCGCAGATGGTGACTAAAACGGGGAGGCGTTCGTTGGGATCAGTGACTCCTCGACTTAACGGAAACGAAAAAGGACTCAAAAAACCACTGCTACTAAAACGACTGACTCACATTATAAAACAAATCCGCGGGTGTAAACCTTAGCGTTATATGTACTAACGTGACAGAGTCGCAGGAAACGCTGTTTGAAGCTAAGCAAAAACATGACTTAGCTGAGCGGTATAAACTCTGCAGTCTGATGAGCATGGCCGCAGTTACTCCTTCATCAGTAGTTCGATTAAACCGCCACCTGAATTCTCCTCACAAGGATGATCCTCGCCTTTTAAGAATAACGCTGCAATCTGCAGAGGACGTGGAAAACGTACTCTTAAATGCTTACATTCTTAGAGGTGTTCCAGAGACTACATGTCGTATCCATGCAGACTTACCATGGTGGGAGCGAAAGTCGTCGCAGAAATCTCGTGGAGAATGTAATCCGAGAAGTATTGTAATTCTTGGTGTTCCGGAAGATGCTGCTGACGTACCTTCTCAAGAAAAGTCTGAGCACGACCACAAACAATGGAAATATCTAGCCGAAACAATTGGTATTGAAAATGCCATACTTGTGGATGCCTTTAGGATACCGAGGTCTTCCAACTATAAAGGGCAAGGTCCTAGCCCTTTAAAGCTAACCTTCTTCACAACCGAAATGTCGGATACTATCAAACGTGAATGGAAAGCTAATAGAAAAAACCTACCACAAAACGTCATGTTGAGCTTACCCAAGGTAATAGCCGGAAGCAAGTTAACGGATGGTACTGACCCACAAACGCCTAGTGATGAGGTTCAACCTGAATGTCACGCGATTGCTCCAAAAAACTTGAGTATTCCGACTCTAACCGAGTCGGCCCTCTAATACCTTTTCATGATTTGAGCACCACGAACTTTATAAGATGTCTATATACAAATGCACAAAGCCTTCCGAACAAATTAGCTGAGCTAACCGAGATATGTTCGCGCTACTCACCTGACATTATTGCCATTACAGAAACATGGTATTTTTCCCAATTGATTGAATCGGAGATATCAATTCCAAACATGAATTTGATAAGGAACGATCGAGAGAGATGCGGTGGTGGTGTTGCTCTTTATTACCATAATAGACTCCAGTGCCATCCAATAGACAAGACAGAATTCACGCTCGAAGATACAATTTGGTGCACTTTAACACTGATGTCTGGTGAAGTCTGCATTATTAGTGTGGTCTACCGGCCCCCTTCATCTACGGAATTGTACAACGAAAGGTTGATCCAAGTGCTTCAGCGCTTGACTCGCACACAGCAAGCAACGACACTTCTTATGGGTGATTTTAATCTGTCCACCCTTTATCTCAGGGACGATCACTCCCCACAAACACCAGAATACCGATTTAGAGAGGTACTAGATTCAATCCCGTTATACAACCATGTTCACGAATGCACCCGGAGGAGAGGTTCTGACCGCCCCTCGGTCTTGGATTTGGTGTTAACGTCGGAGGAACAATCTATCGAAGCGATCGAATTCCAGGCTCCACTGGGTCTTAGCGACCATTCAGTGCTTATGTTCGACTATGTTTGCAGTACTCAGCAATCGCTTACTCCGAATGGGGTGGTTCGACGGGTAGATAAATTGGCCCTGAGTAAATCGCTCGTGCAGATTCCGCACTTTCAGACGGACAATATAACCCCTGACTCGCAATGGAACGAGCTTGTAGGTTTTCTGAAAATGAAGATAGACGAGAACTCGCAGATCGTTCAGAAAAGGTGCGTCGATGAACTTCGTTTTGTTGTCCGCAGCAGAACAAAAAAGTGGATAGCACTGAAGCGAGCAGCGTGGGTGCAGCATAAAGCCAACACTACTTCTACTTCTTGGCAACATTTTCGTATGTTACGCAACAAAGTGACTGCGCTTATTCGAGAGGATAAGAAAGCGCACCAATTGATGCTCCTGTCGAAAATGGAACGCAACCCAAAGTTATTATACAAAATCATGAACGCGAAAGCAAAAGTCAAACCAGGTATTTTTCCCATCCAGAATGGCGAAAAACTAACTGAAACAGCGTTAGAAACCGCAAATGCTCTGGCAATTTACTATTCTAAGGTGTTCGTGCCAAAGGTTTTAGTGGAACGTTCTGAGTATTCAATTGAAACAGGAATCGAAACGTTGTGCGATATTTCGATAAATCCAATGATTGTTGCAAGTCATTTGCTCAAACTAAAGGTAAGAAAATCCCCAGGAGCGGATGGCATCACACCGGATGTGCTCAGGTTCTGTCACCGTCAGCTTTGTGAACCGCTCTCCAGCCTGTTTAACTATTCGTTGCTTAAGGGAGTTGTACCGAAAGATTGGAAGTCTGGCGTGATAACACCTATCTTCAAAGGCGGTTGCCGATCTGACGCTGCAAATTATCGTCCCGTCACACTTTTACCTGTTATTGCTAAACTCATGGAACGTATCGTCTCGGAAAGAATAGTTGCACACTTCGAATCGCATAATTTGTTTTCGCCAGCGCAGCATGGATTTCGATCACACCGATCTTGTCTCACAAATCTTCTCCTCACGTTAGACGACTGGACAAAGGAGATGGATAAAAGATCTTGCATCCACGTCTGTTACCTAGACATTTCGAAAGCTTTTGACAGAGTCAATCATCATTTGCTTCTTCAAAAACTGATGCGCTTAGGAATATGTGATCCACTCCTCTCATGGTTGTGCGACTATCTGTCAGATCGCGACGCCCGAGTAAAAGTTAACGGAGCGCTATCCCAAACGTTCAAAACCACCAGTGGAGTCCCACAAGGGTCTGTGCTAGGCCCGCTCCTCTTTCTGTTGTACATAAATGATTTACCCCCCCCCCTCATATCGTCCAAAATGGTCCTGTTCGCGGATGATATGAAAATTTGGACGCCAATAAGTTCTGCAGAGGATTGTGAGAAACTGCAAACGGATTTGGACAGCGTGTCGAATTGGGCGGCCATGAATGACATGTCATTCAACATACAGAAATGTAAGATGCTCCATCTTGGCAAGAATGTTCCTTGGACATATCGATTGGGAACTGAAAACCTAGCATGGAGCTCGTTAGAAAAAGATCTTGGAGTGTGGATTAGCGGGAACCTGAAGAGCACAGCGCACTGTCAGAACATATATCGACGAGCAAACAGATTGTTAGGTATCTTTCGAAGAATATTTGGAAGATTCTCTCTGGTAACGTTACCAAGGATAATGAATGTCTACCTTCGCCCTACGATGGAGTATGCGGTAGAAGTCTGGGCTCCTTGGCTGCGAAAGGATATTGCTCTCTTCGATAAAATCTATCACAGAGCAACAAAGTTAGTGATGGGTCTTCGCAATGTTCCGTACACCGAAAGATTGCGACGTCTGGGTCTATGCGATTTTACCCAAAGGAGGATACGACGCGATATTATTCTGACTTATAGAATTGTGTCTACCGAAGGACATACACTAAAACACTTGCTTGATGTATGTGATGGAAAAGTAACACGCGAACATACCTTATCCCTTTACCTCCCAAGTTCCCGTATTGACTGTCGGCGCCATTTTTTCGCCATACGTGCTATATTTCTTTGGAATTCCCTACCCCAACATGTGGTGGACTCTCCTTGCCTGGCGGCGTTTAAAGTGAAATTTGACTTACATATGCAAAAGAATAACATTCGTGAGCCTTACATTTGATATTCACTATTGCTTTTATACTATTTTATTTTTCCTGTTTTCATTCATACCGTCATCCTGTGGTGTTGTAAAGTATTAACTTTTTTTAACCATAAATCTTTGAATTTGAATTTGAATTTGAATTATGGTCATCGGTCCCTCGCGGTAGACCTGGGCTTGCGAAGATCGTTCCACTGGGTGTTCACCATTGCAGACGTGAAAACTCCGATTTTGGGTGCACATTTTTTGTCTAATTTCAAACTCGCGGTGGACATAAGCCAACGAAGGCTTATTAAAAGCACCACGAAGTTGAATTCAATGGGCAAATACCATTACACACCCATGCAGTCTATTCGAGTTTCAACTCCACTCGTCACCCAGCCTTGAAAGGAACTCATAGTCCAGTTTCCGGAGATCTTCAAACCACAGTCATTCACAAATGTGGTCAAACACCAGGTCGAACATCACATTGTCACTCGCGGCCCTCCGGTTTTTGCCAAACCACGTAGACTAGCTCCAAACAAACTGGCGATCGCCAAACAAGAGTTTTAACATATGTTGGAGCTGGGAATCATCGGCCCGTCGACCTCACCATAGGCTTCTCCACTACATATGGTTGAAAAAAGTACCGCAGATACTTGGCGCCCATGCGGAGATTATAATCGCATTACGGTACCAGACCGTTACCCCATTCCACACATCCACGATTTTACGGCGTCCCTAAAAGGAAAAACCGTGTTCTCGAAGCTTGACCTAGTACGCGCCTATCACCAAATCCCAGTTGCGAAGGAAGATATCCCTAAAACGGCTGTCACGACACAACTTGGCTTATATGAATTCGTACGAATGCCATTTGGTCTCCGAAATGCCGCACAAACTTTCTAGCGTTTTATTGATCATGTATTTACGGGATTGCCCTTCGTATACGTTTATATTGATGACTCAAGATTCAAGATTTATGGTTGAAAAGGCAATTAACTTTACAATAACCACAGGGTTGAAATATAGGTACAAATGTATATATATAAGTATAAATAAAATCAAAATCAATGGGACAATAATAGGTTATTAATAGTTTGGGGAAAAATTCGGATTAGCTCTCATATAATTGTCAAGTTTTGATTTGAATATAGATAAACTGTTTGAGCTTACCAACTCGGAAAGTAGGGAATTCCAAGCAAAGCACACACGTACATAATAAAAATACCTGCGGCAGTTCCGTTTGGAATGTGGTATTTCCAACTTGCAACCATGGCCACGGCTGTTGCTGGAAGTTCGAAGGTGGAATAATATATCCAGGGGGTGGGAAACAGTAGTTAGTATTTTGTTTGCGAGGATGAGATCACCTCGCATTCTCCTTTGTGCAAGTGTTCTCATTTCCAGTTGTCTGAGTCGCCTGGCGAATGACATATTTTCGAGACCAATGACAAGCTTAGAAGCTCTCCGGTATATGCAATCCAGGAGTAAGATGTCTTTTTGGAGCCATGGTGTCCAGGCTTGTGCGGCATAATCTAGAACCGGGTGTATATATGTATTCATCATGAGAGGAAAACACCCCTGGGAAAAACGTCCAAATATCCGCCGTAGCATGCCGAGCAGCCGAGACGCGCTTTTGTAAACGGTTTCGCATTGTAGACCATTTTTCAAACTGCCGCAAATCCAGACACCTAGGTCCTTTTCTTTTTCAGTGTACTCCAGGTTAATGTCGCCGAGCTTGTATGGATAGGAAAAGCCAAGGTCACGACCAATCTGAATCATCTTCGACTTTTGCATATTCAATGACAGTTTATTTTCAGATGACCAGTTGAACAAAGCACTCAAATCGTTTTGCAGCAAGATACAATCGTCAGCATTTCTGATTTGCTTCCATACTTTTATATCTTCAGCAAACAAAACCATCTTACTATCATTTGGTAGTGGTATATCGTTCATATAGACTAGAAACAGTATTGGTCTAAGCACTGAGCCTTGTGGAACTCCGCTAGTGACATCGATGTTCTTCGATAGTAGGCCGTCCACACGAACTCGGATGTGTCTGTTGCTAAGGTAATCTCTTAGCAATTCGTATAGTCTTCCAACAACACCGTGTTTCTTTAGCTTGTTCAAGAGTAAATTGTGATCAACTTTGTCGAACGCTTTAAAAATGTCCAGGTAGCATGAATACAGCCCCCCGCATCTACAATCCTCGTCCAATCGTCTAAGCTTGTCAGCAAATTTGTTAGACAAGAGCGATTTCTGCGAAATCCATGTTGGGCAACTGCCAAAAGTTGGTTCGTTTCCAGATGTCGCACGATTTCTGCGGTTATTATTCGCTCAAAAACTTTTGATACCGAAGACAGCAAGGTCACCGGCCTGTAATTTTTAACATCAGAACGGCAACCACCTTTGTAAATGGGTATTATTTGTCCCAGTTTCCAGTCTTGTGGCACTACGCCAGCTTGGAGCAAATTATTAAACATGCAAGATAGAGGTTCAGATAGCTGCGCATGGCAGGTTTTGAGCAGCTTTGGAGTTATCTCGTCTGGTCCTGGAGATTTCTTTACGTTTAATTTTCGTAAGTACTGCGCTACCACCATCGGAGTAATCAATACTTCACTCAAGGTCGGTCGGTCAAGTCGAACGATTGGTTCCTGATCAGGCTCCATGGATTTCGGCGCAAAAACTCCGGCATAAAAGTCTCCTAACAGGTCAGCGGTCTGATTTATGGATTCTGTGAAGCCGGACGAAGTTTTCAGGGCAAAGACTCCTGGTTTAATATTTGTTCTATCGTTTATAAGTCTATACAAGAGCTTCGGATTCTGGTGCATCTGAGTAATCAATTACGATTGGAACGCTTGTTTATAATCTCGAATTAAGCTAATAACTTTGTTTCTCAGTCGTGTAAATTGTGCCCAAGAATCAGCTGTGTTGGTAGACTTGTGAAACTCCCACGCTACTGCCCTTTGTTTGATCCACTTTTTAGTCCTACTTCGTAGTAAAAATTTATTTCGTTGAGACATTTTCTTTAAAGCAAACATTGAATGTTCCTCCAATATAGATTTAAGGTGCTGTAAGAGAGAGCGCCAATGACTATCCGGATCGGAGTAATCCAATTGTGCGAAACTAGTGCTTTGTAACTCGACACACAGAGCACGGTAGTTCACCATTCTGACGCATTTTGTCCCGTCATTATTGCATCTAGCGCTACAAACGTATTTGAATTCTAGGACAACGTGATCGCTTCGTCCGATCGGCGGTTTATAAACGATATTCTCAACAGCTGTGGGATCTGATGTAAGTATAAGGTCCAACTTAGACGGCTGGTCTGATCCTCTCATACGAGTAAATCCAAAAACGTGGTTATAAAGGGGTGCGTAATCCAAAACGGCTCGAAGTTCATTATCAAGTGCCTCTGATGGATGATCATTTCGGCTATAGAGCTGGGGAAATTTGAAATCCCCCATTATTAATATTTGAGTATTGTATCGCGTTGTTGCATAGCGCAAAGCATTATTCAGTTTATTGTTTAGATCGAGAGTTGCTGTTGGAGAACGATAGATCACTCCAATAAAGCATTGGTCTCCTGAAGTAAGAGTCAGAGAACACCAAAGTGTGTCAGTGATATCAAGGATCACGTCGTTCATAGCTCTACAGATAAACGATTGCTTGAAGTAGAGTGCTGCTCCTCCGCCATCGCCTAAACGGTCACGTCGGAATAGAGACATGTTGGGCAAAGAGAGTTCATTATCAGACAATGAGGCATGGAACCACGTTTCTGCTACTGCAACTATGTCTGGCGCCGTTTCACTACAAATCTCGGACAATTCGATTAATTTGTTGAAAAGGCTGTTCGCGTTTGTATAGATGCACTTAATCGTATTTTTTGTGAGTAATTACGGGGTGTAAACCGAAGTTATTGGTCCTGCTTCTTTGTATGGTAAAACATGTGTGCATCCTATTGGTCGTCGACGGCTTGAAACGACAATTAGTTTTCGGTGTGAGTTGCTCAGTCTGACTCGATTTGATCCGGACCTACGACGTTTTTTGATGCATTGATTTCCTCCATTTGGATGGAAACGCTGCTATCCGCTATCTCCAAACGGGAGAGTGTTTGACTTGGTTTAGGTGGGCTAAGTCTAACATCCTTGGGTAATGTTCGTTTCCCTATTGTCCATTCCGACCTTACTATTTCAGCCATAGCGCTGGTCAAGAACGTAATCTTCAGAGGTTTCGGTACATCCCCCTTATATTTAGGCGAAAAAGGAACTCGAAAAGTGTCCACAACAAAAGCATTAGAAATATCGAGAGAACACGCAATGTAGCGCCATTGTTTGACGTCGTGCTCTACCGTTTCCTGGTTCGATGCTTTAGAAGTATTTTCTGGTACACCAAGTAGAACTATACTTCGCGATACCGTTTGTTCCCTGTCGTTCAAGCTGCCCTTCCTTTCCCACCATGGTACATCGGGATATATGCGGCAGTTGGAGTCGGAATCTGACTTGAGTAGGTATGCATTCAGCAATACGTTCTCGATATCAGCCTCGCATTTTAGTGTTACCTTGAGCAAGCGAGGTTGACCAATATGAGGTG
The DNA here is from genome assembly GCA_013407085.1 of Atriophallophorus winterbourni. Taxonomy (NCBI): domain Eukaryota; kingdom Metazoa; phylum Platyhelminthes; class Trematoda; order Plagiorchiida; family Microphallidae; genus Atriophallophorus; species Atriophallophorus winterbourni. The sequence goes on along the minus strand of JACCGJ010002998.1, from coordinate 25,980 downwards.
AAGATGAATGGCGGGTTAGACGAGTCACCTTTTCTGCGTTTACATGTTCAATTTTCATTAGGTGACAAAGTTCAGACCATTTATCGACATCATGTTTCTGTTTGCTATCAAACAGGCTTTCTTGGGACTCGCTGACATTCGTACATATCACGTTCAGCCTGTATGGGGTGTTCTTTTTTCGTATCGGAAAGTCAGGCGTTTTAGAATTAAAAACCTTTGTGGCTTGACTTTGTGAGTCGGGTACAGCAGTTTTGGAGTGTACAGCTGAGGTCGACCGTAACAGCATATCTCTGTAAGAAGTTCCTACTTCTGTGGTCGTTTTATCTGATTCCAAAACGGGAATAACACTGCTTTTTGGCTTTTTTGGCACCCGAATAGCCTTAGTCTTAGATTCCTTCAATGGTGGTTCCGAAATCGATGTATTGATATGGTGGTTTACATCAGTGATCACTTGCGTACTCACATGATTTACCAACATTTCTTCCACAAGTCGAAGGCCCGACTCCAAACCGGCCATTCTATTTTCTAATTTTGTTTCAAAAGTATCGGCTTTGTGCAATGATTTAGCTCTGCAACGAACAAAGATATAGCATGCACCTGGAACCATTTCATTATTTAATAATGCTATCGAGTCAGGGGCTAAAGTGCGGTCGCATTTACCATGGATTTTACCCATACACAGAAAACACGTTATTACTTTACGCGCCATGGGACTCACCGGTTGTTCGCATGCTTTGCACGTGACTTCGGGACAATTTTGCGTGTCGAGATTCGTCCTATCAGCTGGGCCGGCCGTGACCATTGTTGCGTTCGCCGGATCGACGCACTTGGCAATGAGGTCAAGTTGGTTCGATGTCGCTGCCACAGTTTGATCGATTGATTTTTTAGTCCGTATGTTGGTTCTCGTGATGCGGTGAAACATGTTAGTAGCCTGAATTGGGTTGTTTGGCTGTGACGGGTTTTTGTTCGACGGGTCGAGGTGGCTGTTTCGGAACACGTGATTTCGTCATGTTGCAAATAATCCAATATAACTCGTTGAATACACAAGCCAGAACACAGAAATATATATCAAAATTCGTAGCTCGACGAGATCCTTGCAATGATAGCAAAAACCGTGGAATAGTTAGCGATAGAAAAAAGTTTGCGCGCGTGAGCAAACTGTGAAATTTACGACGATATGATAACTTTGCTGCTAATTCGTTGACAATAGCAAAACAAATAAATTCCGATAGATACGATCGAAAGTAGCACAGAATTCTTGGAATGAGAGAAATCCAAGCAGATTCGGCGAAGATATGAGCAGAAGTGTCAGAGCAACAAAAATGTGACTGCACAGTAGGTCAGTATCAGTTGCTAATTGCTAGCAACACATCGACAGATCATGTTGAGCATCTTCGAGAGATTTTTCAGCGCCTATCTCAGTATGGTATTGTCTTGAATCCAGATAAATGCATCTTCCATGTGGAAATACTAGACTTTCTCGGTCACCGCATGTAGAAAAGTCAAGATCGGAGCGACAGATGTGTATTCACTACACGTCAACAAACATATGAATCATCATGGGAATTACAATAAAGAGATAGACACACTGACAGATACTGCATTCTGATTGGACAATGAGTATTCATGCTGACAGCCACTCCACATCCTTCCGTTTTTCAAATGAACTTACGTACTGTGCGGTTGCGCAAATTTATTTCGTTTGGAGGCTCTGGATCCCTTTCACACATCTCGTCTGACTCAATGGGTTCTTGCTTTCTTAAATGTACTCTATTTCTTTTAACCGTTCCATGTTGCGTATTCACCTCATAAGATCTTTCACCCGTACGACCACGGACAGTTCCAAGATCCCATTTCTCAGCTCCCATTCCGAAGGGTTGTATCCAAACAGTATCTCCATCAGACAATTCGGGTAGCTCACGTGCACCCTCATCATATACCTGTTTTTCGCGCTCCATGCGCCGTTTTAATTGCTGATTGATGACGTCCCATGTAACGTCATGTCTGGACAGACGGTTGGTAACAATAGGTATCCTCGTCCTTGTGCGTCTACCCATGAGTCTTTGAGCTGGGCTTAATTCTATATCGGTGGATGGAGTATTTCTGTGTTCCAAGAGCGCTAAATACGGATCTTCTTTAGCCTCCAGGCATTTTTTCATTATTTTCTTCGCTTCTTTCACTGCCGATTCTGCTTTACCATTGGATTGGCTGTGGTAAGGGCTGGAAATTTCATGTTTAAAACGCCATTTTTCAGCGAAGTCAGCAAACTGCTTTGCCGAAAACTGAGGACCTCCATCGGATCTGACACTCTCTGGGATACCATACCTCGCAAATTGACCTTTCATTTTCGCCACGATTTCTTCAGCTGATGTGGTATTCAGTTTCTCTATTTCGAAAAAGTCGCTGAAATAGTCCACCAAAAGTAAATAATCTTTTGTTGCATGTGAAAACAGGTCAGCTGCAATATGTTGCCAAGGGCGCTCTGGTATTTTGCGACAAAACATTGGTTCTTTTATTTGGCGGTTCCCAAACTTGTTACATATTGGGCACTTAGAGACGAAATCCTTCACTTGGCAACTGACGCCTGGCCAATAAACCGTATCCTTGGCTCTTCTAGTACAACCGTTGATCCCCAAATGTGATCGATGTAACTCCTGCAACATCACCTTTCGGGCCGATCGTGGGATAACCAGTCGCTCGCCCCGGAAGATCAACCCATCCTCAGTTGATAATTCATCTCGGATTTTGTAATAAGGTCGAATGAGTTCGTCAAACATCGCGATACTATCTGGCCAGCCACTGATTATCTGTTCCTCGAGCTTTTTCATTTCGTCATCCTCAGCCATAGTTTGTCGGATTCGTGGCAACCTGATATCGCTTTCTGCGAGCGTAAAGTGTACTTCTACAAGATCCAGGTTAGCAGCGGCTACGGATTTCAATGGAGCTCTCGATAGAGTGTCCGCAAGGACCATGGTTTTACCCGGCTTGTAAATGATTTCGAAATCGTATTTCTGCAGTCGGACTAGCATTGACTGTAGACGACGCGGTGCTTTATCGAGTGGTTTTTTAACTATTGTGGTCAGAGGCTTATGATCTGTTTGTACTATAGTCTTTCGGCCAAATGTGTAATCATTGAATTTTTCTATCGCAAATACGACTGCCAACAGTTCCTTCTCAATCTGTGCATAGCGAGTTTCCGCATCGCTCATCGTTCGACTTCGAAAATCTATAGGTTGGTCGTTTTGCATCAGTACGGCGCCGATACCGTTTTGGCTACTGTCACACTGTATCACTAATTCCAATCGGGGGTCGTAATATCGTAAAACAGGTGCATTAGATATGAGTCTTTTAATTTTTTCCCAGGCCTGTATTTGCTGTATCCCCCAGACCCATGGTGTATCTTTATGTGTCAGCCGCCTGATCGGTTCCATTATTTGTGATAAACAAGGCAAAAAACGGCTGAGGTAGTTCACCATACCGTTAAAACGAGCTATACTCTTGACATCTGTAGGAGGGGGCATGTGTTTAATAGCCTCCACTTTTGCAGGGTCTGGCTTGATACCGTCACTCGATAAGACATGACCATGAAATGTTACCTCATTTGTGCAATATTCAATTTTCGCTTTCTTGAGTTTAATGCCCAGTTCGAGGCATCGTTGAAGAAGTTTGTCTAGGTTCTGATCGTGTTCTGCCTTTGTTCGTCCGAACACTAAAACATCATCCGCTATACAAATTACACCTGTAAGGTTTTCTATGGCCTGTAGCAGCCGTTTTTGAAATATCTCGCTAGAAACTTTCAGTCCAAATGGTAAACGAAGCCAACGAAATCTTCCAAAGGGGGTTCCGAATGTCGTCAAAAAACTGGATTTATCGTTCAAACACACGTGCCAAAATGCTGAAGACAGATCCACTTTCGTAAAATATCTTGCACCATACAACCTCGGCAAAGTATCTTCTAACAACGGAAGTCTGAAATACTCTCGCTTGAGGGCCATGTTCAAAGCTTTCGGGTCGATACATATGCGCATTTCACCTGACTTTTTTGTTACGACGGTAACCTGGCTGACCCATTCGGTAGGTTCTTCAACTCTCCTGATGACCCCAACGAGCTGTAGTGTTTTCAATTCTAACTCAAATCTGTCCTTCACTGCAAAGGGTAAACGACGTATTGGTAACGCGACTGATGTTACATTCTGATCAATTGACAGCTTACAAAGTCCGGGCAACTTCCCCAATTTATCATCAAAAACACTTTGATACTTTAGAAAAATGTCTGTTAGGTCCGAATTAATATTGTTAATACAATTAAAGGTAATCATTCCCAGATTTTCGATCGCTTCAACTCCGAGTAGCGGTGAAAAATTTTCATCAACAACGTACATTACATGTTCTATACGCTTACCGCTAATTGGATTGCGCAGAGACGCCGTAAATTTCCCCATTGGCTTGACAGTCGTGCCGTTCCACATTCGCTAAACGATTCTCGTGTCAGATAGGGGCTCATTTTGTACGTAGGCACGCGGAATGAGACTAACGGAGGCACCTGAATCCATTTGGAAACGAACCTTCTTGCCATTTACCTCGATTTCGGAAGAACGGATGTGATTTACTTGTTCCTCACCCTGAACGACACTGACATTCGGAAATGAGCGCTGCGTATTTGTCGTTGTCATCCCAGAAGATCTACAGAAAATCGCGAAATGGTTTGCTTTACCGCATCGAGTACATGCTTTCTTCCACGCAGGACATAGTTCCTTCTTAAATTCATATTTCCTGCCGCAAAAATTGCAAATTCTTTTCGATTGAATCGTTCTCTCCGCATGAATTCTATTGATTTCTTCGCAAGAGTGAGTTCTGAGGGCTTCTGCCTTTTTCTCGGCCGCCTCCTCACTCACATTGCTTTAATGTAAGGTTGCTTTCCTTCAATAATCTCTTCGTGAGACTTCTGTTGTTTGCTCCGATGATGAAACGATCCTTGATTAAATTGTCTTTCATATATTTACAGAAGTTGCATGTCTCAGCCATCAGTTTCAATGCTCGGATGAAATGTTCGATCGGCTCATCGGCATCTTAGACGCGACAATTGAATTTATATCGTTCAAATGTATCGTTCACTTGACCGCGGCAATGTTCTTCGAGCTTCGCGATGATTGTTTCCCAGTCATCTGCGTCTTCGTTCTCATCAAATGTGAAACACTGTATGAACTTCGTCGCCTGATCACCAAGCGCATTACTCAGCGTCGCCATTTGATACGCTTTATCGGTATTCGTCAGATTCGCCAACGCCCGAAAATCGCTAAACTATTGCTTCCACAGTTTCCATCTCTCTGCCAATCCGTCATCACCTTCCATCATGAGTGCTGCCGGTGGTCGAACATTGAATCCGCTAAATCGGGCGTTTTCAGTTCTATCCGACATTTTCTCGTCGATCATCCTCGTCACCATGTATAAAAGTCAAGATCGGAGCGACAGATGTGTATTCACTACACGTCAACAAACATATGAATCATCATGGGAATTACAATAAAGAGATAGACACACTGACAGATACTGCATTCTGATTGGACAATGAGTATTCATGCTGACAGCCACTCCACACCGCATCGATTCCACCGGAATTAAATCCGTTGAACTGAAAGACTCTGCTATTCGCGATTATCCATGCCCGAGTTTAATCCGCCAGCTGCGTCGATTTCAGGGCCTAGTCAACTACTACAGACGATTCATTCCCCATTGCGCAAAGTTAGCTCAACCGCTTACAGATTTACTTCGCTGCAAAGAAAGAAATTTTTCAATGAATCCACAAGCAATCGAAGCTTTTGACGCGCTTAAACCCGCCCTTGAGCAGGCGACAACTCAGATTTATAAATCAGCTGAGAAAGATGCTCGCTTATCGCTTGTTACCGATGCATCAAACGAAGCGGTAGGCGCAGTACTCCAACAAGAGGTCGATAACACGATTAGACCCCTAGCCTTCTTCTCACGCCGACTGCAGCCAGAGCAGACACGATATAGTACCTTTGGTCGCGAGCTCTTCGCTGTGTATTATTCCATTCGCCATTTCTGACATTTAATCGAAGGTCGCAGTTTCACGATTAAGACCGACCACAAACCGTAACCGTTTGCTCTTTCTGCACTATCGGATCGATATTCGCCTCGAGAAACACGTCACTTTGATTATACCTCGCAATTCACGAGTGACATTCGATATCTTACCGGCCCGTCAAACACGTTTGCAGATACATTCTCTCGGATTCAGTTAAGTGCTATCGATCTTCCTGGAATCGAATATGAGCAATTGGCACGATCGCAGCAACATGATCCAGTAATAAACCGGTACATCACTTCCCAATCAGGTAAAATCCGCCGTATTCCGATTCCTAATTCCAATTTTTTCTGGTTTGTGACTTGTCTACTGATGAAGCCCGTCCGATTGTCCGATGAGATTTGAGACGTACTGTATTCGAGCATTTGCATGGTTTATCACATCCCGGAATAAAAGCTACTAGAAAAGCTGATCAGCTCTCGTTATCTTTGGTCTGACATGCATAAAGACATTCAACTGTGGAACAACAGTTGCCTCCGACGTCAACAAAGCAAAGTCCAACGTCACACCATCAGTTCCCTTGGTGTATTTCCACCTGTTACTGAGCGCTTTCAGCACGTTCACTTGGATCTCGTTGGTCCATTAGCGGTATCTAATGGTTGCACTAATATATTGACCTGCGTCGACTGTTTTACCCGTTGGCCATTGACTGTAGCCATACAGGATATCAGTGCAGAAACGGTAGCGAAAGCTTACGTTCAACATTGGATCAGCAACTTTCGTGTACCGAACACTATTACCACTGACAGAGGTTCTCAATTCCAGTCAACGCTTTTTCGGGATTTGAATAGAACACTCGGTACAAAGCACATACAGACTACAGCCTACCATCCTTCTCCAAATGGCTTAGTCGAAAGATTGCACCGGCAACTCAAAGCCGCAATCATGATTCACGGGAATTCAGAACGTTGGTCCGAGTCATTGCCTTTGGTGCTTCTTGGTATCCGTACAACCGTGAAAAAAGACCTGGGTTGCTCAGCTGCTGAGATGATGTACGGGAGTACACTTAGCCTACCTGGCGAATTTCTGACATATTCCGATTCACCAAATGATCTTACAGCTCCACAATATGTCAGTCGCCTTCGCAGCTTTATGAAATCATTACGAGCTATCCCAACTCGCCAACAAGCTCAACCGTTCTATATCCCGGCAGACTTGTCTACCTGCGACTTTGTGTTTGTGCGCGCCGATCATTTTCGTCGACCACTTTAACCACCGTATACTGGCCCGTACAAGGTGCTCAGCAGGCATCCCAAGTATTTCGTAATTGACCGGAATGGATCAAGAGAAACTGTCAGTATCGATCGTTTTAAAGTAGCCTACGTCGAACCGGCACCAGAGGCGTAAGAACATACCCCGAACGTTGCTCCTCAAGATTTTGTCCCTCCACCCCGCAAACCGAAGCTCACCGGTACACCTGAACCCACTTTACCCCGTGTATCAAACAAACTGACCATAACAGGCAAACCCGATCTGGTCGTAGAGTCCATTTTCCATCAAAGTTTGATGACTTCACAGCCTAACGATTTCTTCGCGCGTCTTCTTTAGGCCCGACGCTCTAGGGTGAGTACTATGGCATTTTTCTGTAAACATTTTTGTTTGTATCAATCAATGTACACTTTTTGAATTGTACCCGGATTTTACGAATATAAATTTTCGTCCGCTCGGAGTTGCTCTTCTCATCTCCTTTGATACCCGTACTGCGTGCTTGGAATTCTGACTGGGGATTGTGGAAAGATTGCTTGCCTGCTATAAAAGCACCGCTCCATATTTCAGCCGCACCTAATTCACGTAGCCTGAAACACCACAGGCTCATCCCGCCACTGTTTCGAAAGTTTATCCCCCTCGCCAAATGTTATAACTGTGGGGTTTGCACTGGCCCAGCCGTCAGTCAGAAAACACAACCGAACTGGAACTTGTGTATTGGCCGAATGAATGAATAACACAAAGTTGTACAGTGAATGATAATCATAATATGCACGAACTATTGATCTTGATTGATGATTAATCTATAGTTCGTTCACTGTCAATAATCGATTCATGATTAGTGGTTAATGTGGTGCCAGCGAGGCATGGCACGTTTGCTGCTCTGCAGCATTCTTGAAGTTGTCTCAGGGAGAAAATCATGTCAACGGTTGATCTTCCCATGTGGAAGCCACATTGAGATTCGGAGTAAATTCTATCAGCTTAAACTTGCAGCCGGATCTGTAAGACTCTAGCAAACAATTTGCCTTTAACATTAAGAAGGCAGATTCCTCTGTAATTGTTGCAGTCGCCTCTGTCACCCTTATTCTTAAATAGCGTGATGATCTTTGTGTCTCGCATCTCTTGTGGGACACCCCCCTCCTGCCAGCACTGAAGAAGCAAATGGTGAAGAGGCTGCAATAATGCTAATCTACCGCATTCGGTGAGCTCAGATGGAATTTCGTCGTCACCAGGGCCTTCCCATTCGCTAAGCGGTCGATGGCCTTATTGAGCTCATCAAGACTAGGAGTATCTAGATATTTAATGGTCAGCAACCGTTCGACATTTTCAAGTGCATGCGGTAGAACCGTACTGTCCCTAGAGTAGAGAGAGGAGAAGTGCTCACCGATCTTCCCATCTGTTGAGTTTTGTCGACAATCGGCTTACCAGATAAAAACTTAATGTGAGCCGTTTTAAGTTTGTTTGGGCTAATGGCTCTCTTGATCCTATCAACCATACCGTAAAAATTTCCGGTATCCGCAGCTTTTTGGATATTGAGGCTAACTTCAGTCCAATAGTCGTTTGCACATCGCCTCGCAATCTGTTGGACCTTATTTCTAGCTGATCTTAGAAGACGTAAGTTTTCATCTGTTGGCATACCTATGAACCTCAAGAATGCTGAGCTAAATTTCAATTTTCGCCATCCTATTTTTGTTGCTGAGCTTGTTGCTTTTTAGACCATTACAAACCTTGAATTACGTTGAATCATAGCGACAACCTTCTTTATAAAGGGTGTTGTTTGTCCAATTTCCAGTCTTTTTATACCACACCAGCTGGGAGTAAACTAATAAACATGTGTATGCCCAAAGTAATGTGTTACTCACATCCCCCGAAATAACACTCCACTACCGGTTTCTGGCTGTTTGTCGTCATCAGGTGGAGACAGTAAGAGCCACTACCGTCGGGGTAACAAACTAACTCGGTCTGTCATATTGAAATATGGATTTTTTGTCGGGCTCCGTGGAATTTGGCGGGAAAATCGCAGCATAAATTTCTGCTAATCGATTAGCGGTCAGTTAAACGTATGTGGGGATCAGATTAGCCGTCTACCTTGGGCCTAATACTTACATCAGATCCCACAGCTGTAGAGAATATCGTTAATAAACCGCCAATCAGACGAAGCGATCACGTTGTCCTAGAATTCAAATATGTTTGTAGCGATAGGCGCAACAGTGACCGAACGAAGTGTATCAGAATGGTGAAATGCCGTGCTCTGTGTGCCGAACTACAAAGCAATACCATTGCACAATTGCACTACTCCGACCCGAATAGTAATTGGCTCTCTTTATTACAGCATCTGTAATCTATATTAGAGGAACTTTCAATGTTTGTTTTGAAGAAAACGTCTCAACGTAATACATTTTACTACGAAGCAGGACTACAAAGTGAATGAAAAAATTGGCAATAGCATGGGAGTTTTTACAAGGCTACCAACACAGCTGAATCTTGGTCACAATTTACACGACTGCGAAACAAAATTATCAGCTTAATTCGAAATGATAAACAAGATTTCGCAACGCAATTGATTTCTCAGATGAACCAGAATCCAAAGATCTTATATAGACTCGTAAACAATATTACTTATATTCAACCGGGAGTCTTTGCCCTAAAATCTTCGTCCCGCTTCACAGATTCTATCAATCAGACCGCTGACCTGTTAGCAGACTTTCATGCCTGAGCTTTTGCGCCGAATTCCACGTAGCTTGATCAGGAACCAATCATTCGACTTGACCTTGAGTGAAGTATTGATTACTCTGATGGTGGTAGCGCAGCAGTTACGAAAATAAAACGTGAAGAAATCTCCAGGACCAGACGAGATAATTCAAAAGCTGCTCAAAACCTGTCATACACAGCTATCTGAACCTGTATCTTGCATGTTTAATTATTTACTTCAAGCTGACGTGGTGCCAAAAGACTGAAAACTGGGATAAATAATATAAATTTACAAAAGTGGTTGCCGTTCTGAAGTTAAAAATTACAGGGTGGTGACATTGCTGTCTTCAGTATCAAAAGTATTTGAGCGAATAATAACCGCAGAAATAGTGCGACATCTGGAAGGGAACCAACTGTTGGCAGTTGCTCAACATGGATTTTGCAGAAATCTCTCTTGTCTAACAAGCCTGGACGATTGGACGAGGGTTGTAGATGCGTGTGGCTGTATTCTTGCGCGATATCTGGACATTTCTAAATCTTTCGACAGAGGTGATCATAATTTACTCTTGAACAAGCTTGATAAACACGGTTTTGTTAAGAGGCTATATGAATTAGTAATTGATTACCTTAGAAACAGACACATCAGTGTTTGTGTGGACGGCCTACTATCGAAAAAAGTTGATGTCAAGAGTGGTATTTCACAAGGCTCAGTGCTTAGACCAATGCTGTTCCTAGTCTATATGAACGACATACCAATACCAAATGACTGTAAGATGGTTTTGTTTGCTGACGATATAAAAGTATGGAGGCAATGTTGACGGTTGTATTTTTCTGCAAAACGATTTGAATATTCTGTACAACTGGTCATCCGAAAATAAACTGTCATTAAATATGCAAAAGTCAAAGATCATTTAGATCGCTCGTGACCTTTGCTTTTCCTATCGATACAAGCTCGGCGACAGAAACCTGGAGTACACTGAAGAAAAAAAAGGACCCGCGTGTCTGGATTTGCGGTAGTTTGAAAAATGGTCTACAATGCGATACCGTTTACAAAAGCGCTCTCGGCTGCTCGGCATGTTACAGCGGATATTTTTACGTGTTTCCCCGGGGTGTTTTTCTCTCATGATGAACGCATTTATACACCTGGTTACCGGGTTGAATAATTTACCCTTTGAGCAGCGACTGACCAGACTTGGACTGTGCACCCTAGAGCGCAGGCGTATCCTACACGACCTCACTCTCACATATCGAATCATCTACGGGAAATCCCACCCAATCAAACACCTCTTTAAGTTTGGTTCGGTCATTCCCACACGAAGCCACCCTTTGACCCTTCAAATCCCACACTCACGATTGAATTGTCGTTTAGAGAGTAGTGTACAAAGAATCGAAGGTCTGCTAAACGAGCTACTTATTGGTAAACTCGGATCTAGAGCAGATTGTGAACATCATGTCTCTTCCGCGGTTATAGAAAGGCAGCAAACCGAAAAAGATGATGACCAACCTGTACACAAGCGCCCACATAATTCGAAACACTTTTCTGACGCGAACTCCTCTGTCACTAAAACGGTTACGAAGACCAAGATGCTTGCTCATCGGGTGGTTCCGCTCAAACAATCGGTTTTAACACCTAATGTTGCCGCCCCAAAGATCGCAAAAAATCTCTCTGTAATCTGTACCAACATACAGGAGTCCAGCGAGACACTTCTGGTGAATAGACAACGATACGACCTAGAACAATGGTCCAAACGTTTTACGTTGATGGGGTTGGAAACGATAAAACCTTCAGCTGTTACACGTTTGGTTCGCCACCAAAGCTCCCCACACTCCGGCGAAGCGCGGCTACTAAAAGTAACACTAAACAGTGAGAGGGATATGGAGATTATTCTTTTGAATTCTTACTTGTTACGTGACATACCTACGTGCAATACTCGAATCTACGCCGATATACCCTGGTGGGAAAGAAAAGGAGGCGGAGACGTTCGTAAGAAAATCAATGAGCGCAGTCTGATCCTTCTAGGCGTTCCAGAGGCTACCAGTACAACAGAGGCCGCGAAACAACAACAACACGACTATAAACAGTGGTTATACGTTGCAGAAGCGATTGGAGCACGCGAAAGTGTTGTCGCAAATACCTTCAGGATACCGAGGTCATCAAACTACAAAGGCGATGGACCACCCCCTTTAAAACTCACTTTCCTAACTTCTGCTATGACAGCCTTTGTCAGACAAAATTGGAAAATACACAGAAAAAATATACCAAATGAGCTCAGACTCAGCATACCGAAGGTTGCCTCCGAAACACAAGCTGCAGCGACGCCGTGCGAAGACACGGACAGACTGAACTCGGAATTTGTTTCAAAAAACTGCAATGGTCCGGCTCTCAGGGGGTCGGACATACAAACATCATCCGCGTAGGCTCGCTACACACGAAAACCACTGTTAAATGCCTATACACAAATGCACAGTGCTTGCGGAACAAAATCGCTGAATTATCCCATTTTAACGCTCAGTTTTCTGCTGACATCATTGCTATTACCGAAACATGGTTCTACGATCAGGTGAATGATTGCGAGCTGGCACTTCCCAACATGATCCTACTTCGACGAGACCGTTCAAGATCAGGTGGTGGAGTTGCTTTGTATTACAACGAGCGTCTTCAATGCACAGCTGTACCTGACACAACGTTTGAGCTAGAGGACACCATGTGGTGTAGCCTTCGCTTGGAAACTGGAGAGAACTGTATACTTGGTGTGATCTACCGCTCGCCCAACTCTTCCGATGCCCACAATGAAACGTTGTTACAAATGATGCGCAACGCTGGAAACCTTAGAGGATGCCAATTGTTAATAATGGGTGATTTTAACCTCCCACATCTCTACACCAAAAGTGTGCATACTCAGCAATCCCTTGAGTACAAATTCCGTGAGATTATCACTTTCACTCCCCTATACAACCATGTCCGTTCATTCACTCGACAAAGGGGACTCAATGAACCATCAATTCTAGATCTGGTTTTAACCTCCGAAGCAACAGCAGTGGAGTCAGTGCAGTATCATAGTCCTTTGGGGCTAAGTGACCATCTTGTGTTGTCCTTCGAATTCGTGTGCAACGCCCGAAGGGCGTCGGGCGACGTTAAGTTCATCAGGAGAGTCGATTACTTCGGCCTTCGCGGTGCCATTACGATTATGGAGGAAAAACATCTCGATCTTACGAATGCAGATACTCATTGTTCTAGTCTGTTAAGTTATATCGGTACAAAACTAGACGAAAATTCTACCTGTGTTCCCAAAAGGAAATCAAGAACATTTTGCTTCAAACTCCGAAGCCGCACTCGGAAGTGGATAGCCATGCGAAATTCCGCATGGGCTGCACACAAAATAACACGAACAGACGCATCTTGGGAACACTTTCGTAGTTTTCGTAACAAGGTGACGTCCTTAATTCGAGAAGACAAGCAATATCACCATTTTAAGCTGATCGACCAGATGGAACGACATCCTAAGTTGCTGTACACCATCGTAAACACCGCGACCAAGGTTAAACCAGGTGTATTTCCTATCCAGACAGAGAACGGACTGACTGATAATGTCAAGGATACAGCTGATGCCCTAATATCATTTTATGCGCAAGTATTTTGTCCAAAGAACGTGTCAACGCTGACGTCTTTGCCGCACCCACTACAAGTCGAATGCCTTAGCAACATCGAGGTAAATCCTACGGTTGTGCGAAAGCATCTACGCCGGCTGAACGTTCGCAAATCACCAGGAGAGGATGGAATAACACCCGCTGTTCTGAAGTCATGCGAGCTGGAGCTTTGTGGCCCACTAAGTGATTTATTCAGGCACTCATTGAATACGGGAACCGTACCAACTCAATGGAAAACCGGTGTTATCACACCAATCTACAAAGGGGGCAGTCGTTCTGATCCGGCGAATTACCGCCCCGTGACGCTTCTTTCAGCGGTTTCTAAAATTTTGGAACGCCTGGTGTGTGAACGACTTGTTGAACATCTCGAGAACCATCAGCTAATAACTTTCACACAACACGGATTTAGGAAAACATATTCATGCCTGTCTAACTTGCTCACGACTCTAAATGACTGGACGCAAGCACTAGACCAAGGGGGTTCCGTTCATGCCGGTTACTTAGATATATCTAAAGCATTCGACAGAGTGAATCACTCCTTACTGCTTCAGAAGCTGCAGAATGTTGGCGTCATCGGAAACCTACTAACATGGTTCACAAGTTACCTGTCTGGACGCAAAGTAAAAGTCAGAATAGATGGTGAAACTTCTCGAACAATTGAAGCCACGAGCGGAGTCCCTCAGGGTTCGGTTCTCGGTCCGATACTGTTTCTCTTATTTATAAACGATCTACCGAACTTACTAGCATGTAAGCTTGTTTTATTCGCAGACGATGTAAAAATCTGGACGAAGGTCAACTCTATCGAGGACTGTCAAGTTCTGCAAGGAGATTTGAATAAACTGCACCAGTGGTCAATCCAAAACAAACTGCCATTTAATTTCCGCAAGTGCAAAATGTTGCAAGTCGGAAAACCCTTTCCCTTTCCCTATACACTTGGCAGCCACCCGCTTGAATGGAGTACATCACAAAAAGATCTCGGAATCTTGGTGTCTGGCACTTTGAAGAACAGCCTACAGTGCGAAGCCGTCTACAAGCGTGCGTGCAGCTTGCTAGGTTTACTGAAACGCATTTTCGGACGTTTCCCACCACACTCACTCGTGAAATTACTAAACACTTACATACATCCTGTCGTTGACTACGCTGTACAAGCTTGGACGCCATGGATGGAAAAAAACATCTCGCTCCTCGAACGAATTTATCACAAGGCAACCAAAACGGTTACCGGATTGAATAATTTACCCTTTGAGCAGCGACTGACCAGACTTGGACTGTGCACCCTCGAGCGCAGACGTATCCTACACGACCTCACTCTGACATATCGAATCATCTACGCGAAATCCCACCCTCTCAAACACCTCTTCAAGTTTCGTTCCGTTGTCCCCACACGCAGCCACCCTTTGACCCTTCAAATCCCACACTCACGATTGAATTGTCGTCGTCACTTCTTCGCTGTTCGTGTATGCTTCCTGTGGAATAGCTTGCCGATAGATATTGTTACCTCATCGAACGAGCACATCTTTAAACAAAGGTTACGAAACCTTATGTTGAGAACTACTGCGTTGGCCCCTACCTATTGATGTCTATAAAATTTTAACGCACGGAACTACCGTCCATCCAAAGATTCTTTTCCCTCAGTCTGTGTTGCCATTGAGGATTATTTTTGCTCCACCTATGAAGAACATGGACATGATCATACAAGTAACGATTTTTTATATATAATTTTTTATACGTATATCCTATGGTATTGTACAGCAATTTGCTTTTTTAACCATAAATCTTGAATCTTGAATCTTGAATCTTGAATCACCTCTTCGCTGTCCGTGTATGCTTCTTGTGGAATAGCTTGCCGACAGATATTGTTACCTCAGCGAACGAGCATATCTTTAAACTAAGGTTACGAAACCGTATGTTGAGAACTACTGCGTTAACCCCTACATATTTATGTCTATATTTTTTTAACGCACGGAACTACCGTCCATCCAAAGATTCTTTTCCCTCAGTCTGTGTCCCCATCGAGGATTATTTTTGCTCCACCTATGAAGAACACGGATATGATCATACAAGTAGCGATTTTTTACAATTTTTTTACGTATATCTTATGGTACAGTACAGCGATTTGCTTTTTTAACCATAAATATTAAATCTTGAGACTATTCCGCACAAGCCTGGACACCATGTCACCAAAAACATCCTTCTTCTGGGTCGCATATATCAGAGAGCTTCTAAGCTTGTCATTGGACTCGAAAACACGCTATTCGTTGGGCTACTAAGACGACTGAAGCTGAGAACACTTTCACAAAGAAGAAGGCGAGGTGATCTCATTCTTGCATATAAAATACTTACTACTGTTTCCCACCCCCTGGAGTTATTATTTCACCTTCGATCTCCCAGCATCAGCCGTGGTCATGGTTGCAAGTTGGAAATACCGCAGGAACTGCCGCAGGTATTTATATTCGGTGCGTGTGTGCTTTATTTGGAATTCTGTACCTGCCGATTTGGTAAGCTCAAACAGTTCATATATACTTAAAACGAAACTTGACAATATATATATATATATATATATATATATATATATATATATATATTTCCACTCTACGGTTATTGTAAAGTCAATTGCTTAAATCTTGAATCTAGAATATAAAATCGGTTTTGTTTCATAAGTTATTATTCGTCTCATTTGGTCGAAGTTGGCAGTGGAGGTACATCATTGGCGCATGAAAATGAAATTGAGCGACAACATCTTCGGAAGCATGAGATGATGGACAACGTCAGCCTCAATCGATCAATATACAATTAGTCAATTTCAGTCAAACGAGCCCTGAGCGAAGGGGGCTCTAATTGTTCCGGTTTAGTAACAAATCGGATCGAAGTGACAACGTGGAAAAATGAGTTTTAAAATCAGTCTTGTGTGTTTGATTTATCTTGTTTGTGATAAACGCCATTTACCAATTGTCTTCTTTTGTGTTGTAGGATTTGTGGGTAAACACGATTAGCGTTGGACTGGCAGGGATGAATCAGGTGCAGAGTTCAAGTGTTTGTGAAACGCGGAGTGACGTGGTTATTGTTGGACCAATGATCCAAGATTGAGGATTCAAGATTTATGATGAAAAAAGCAAATAGCTTCACAATACCATAGGATATACGTATAAAATCTTCAATGTTTGTTTCAATGGAGGAGCAAAATTGATTCCAATTATGAGATAGAATGAGGAAGTCTTGACCGGAACTATATGATTGAGTATATTTATTTTTCCAAGTAAGTGTGCAATAAGGAATCACTATGGGATTTCAGTTAGCTGTGCAAAACACAGTATTATTCAACATGAAAGATCATAGCGTTTGCTTGAATATCATTTCGTTTAGTGAGCAAACAATTTCAGTACGAACATCGAAACGTCATGGCAGTTCAATATTGAAGATACAGTTTGTATGTTTCACAGGTTCTTGTTTTCGGATATCTGAAAAGTAAGTTTGGGGTTCTCTTCACCAGCAAGGTGAAAGGTCATCGAATCAGGAATCAATGCAATAATATGCGTGAACTATGCATGATGCATAAAATCACTAGTATAATCCAGGCGAAGCGCCGCACAGTCATAGACTGCACATGGGGTGAGATGCTGTCAGGTTGCCCAGGACTAAACAGATATGAGAAATACAATCTTCGGAAATAGGGTTGGCCATTTAGCGCCTAATTTTCTATTAAAGCGTGACACGTTAGGAACGCTTATATAACCATACAGGAGCTTATTCCATTGGTTGATCACACGGTTGCTGAAAACTTGCACACGTACCAGCAGCCTAGGTCCAGTCTTGAGAAGTTTTATTGAATTACCCCTCGTAGCTATTTCACAGTTTCATGCTTAGTGTTTTAGCATTAGTAAATTGAGTAAAAGAGAAAAATAGGCTTAAATTATATCGAGCAAAACAACCGTGACTGCCAGACCATTTTCATCTGCAAGATTCAAGATTCAAGAATTTATGGTATAAATAGCTCGTAGCTGTACAACACCACAGAATATTCGTATCAGGACAGTAAATATATATATACAAAATAAATTTGAGGCATTAGGAGGATTGTCAGTTTTGTAGTCAGAAAAAAATGTCATGTAATGTCTCGGTATGATGGGAAAAATATTCGTTTGGATAAAGATCATTTTATATAAACGTGATGTAGGGTGAATTACTACGCATAAATATATCCAATTTGTTCCTGAAAATTGTTTCACTAGATGATTGGACACCATCTGACGGTAGGGAGTTCCATAGGAAACATACGCGCACCGAATAGAAGAACCGACGGCAGTTCCGGTGAGAAAGTGGAATCTCAAATGCCAATGGGTGAGTGTGTTTGGCATGGCTTGACCGGAGGCGGAATGCCTTAGAGGATACATCTTTGAGTTCATTATATTATATGTTAGGATTAGATCAAACCGAACCCTTCTGCAAGGCAGTGTATCCTATTTAAGTTGAACCAGTTGATCCTTATATGGCAGGTTGCGGAGACAGTCAACCATTTTATTTGCTCTGTGATAAATCCTCTCGAGCAGCTTCATGTCCTTTTGTAGCCATGATGCCCAAGCTT
Organism: Atriophallophorus winterbourni; assembly: GCA_013407085.1. Lineage (NCBI taxonomy): Eukaryota > Metazoa > Platyhelminthes > Trematoda > Plagiorchiida > Microphallidae > Atriophallophorus > Atriophallophorus winterbourni. The sequence goes on along the minus strand of JACCGJ010002998.1, from coordinate 7,747 downwards.
GCACTGAGTAATCCATCACCAGGCTAATATACGTATTTATTCCTGAATATCTGGTAATTATGTACTGTAAGTGTTGAGTCAGGCTGGTCATCTCGGGTCCACGTTTCAGTTATAAGAATAATGTCTACTAAGTTCGTAATGAGAAAAAATTTCAGCATTTGGATTTTAGGGGTAATTGATCGGGCATTTATAACTAGAATACTAACATAAGAATGAGCGGGATTAAAAGGAGTGGAAGTAAGTTGAGACAAGAAATTTAGAGCAATTAATATTTTATTTATTATTTTCGGAAAAAATTGGCATGGTCATAAAAAGGCGTGTATGGTACGTATTGAGATGTGTATCGATTGTTAAATGGAGCATTTTGAGTCATATAATTAGAGGAGTAAAATGGTTGAGCATAATAACCAGGGGAGTAAGTGGAGGGTCTGTGAAGCAAGATGTAGTCAATGAGAGATTGTTTATACTGTTTAGGGGGGTATGGTGGCTGAATACGGTAACTGGTATAATGTGCGCGCCTATTATTATTCACCAACGTCATTTGTTGGTTTAAAGGCTTCCTGAATGCCGTGTTTCTAAATGAGCCCGGATTTGAGAGAAGAGATTGTGTCTGTCTAAATGTAGGTAAGTGAAGTAAACGCTTAGTGGGTGGCGGTGTTCTGTGAACTATGTCGTGTGCAGGTGATAAATCTTGGCTTCTTAAAGGTGTAGTAACTACAGGTGAATCACATCGCATACACTCAGATGAATCAGAAGAAGACTGATTTGTGGAAATAATTGTAATTCTGCGTTTCTTATGACCGAAACGCCTCTGCATAGGGGTGAGGTCTGGCTTCATAGTAACGTTAGAAAATCTGGGAATGGATTTCAAAATATTTTTATTCTCTAATATATATGAAACGAAACATTTATCGGTGAATTCTATAAGTATTGGAGTTCGTTGTTTCATGCTGTTTCTGCGTGAACAGACAAAATCAGCACAATCTACCGGAATACCGTATGGAGTGAGAAAACACCTTTTCAAGTCATATAAAGGATAATTATCAGCTACATTGAATAAAATGATATTCTTAGAACGAGTTTCTCTCTGAGTAATTTAAGTACAAAGAGTTTCAACAAATTTATTGGTTTGTATAAGGATATCTTGATCAATGATGGAATTGGGCTTCATAAGAGATAATAAAGGTTTAAGAGAGTCGAATGAAATCTGAGAAGTTGTTATTTCGTTACGTAGACTCAATGTTTCAGATTCTATTTTTTTCAATTTATTTAAGATTAAAGAAGTGTCATTATCTAACCTTACTGTAAAATTTCTTGTTTGAGGAGTTTCACGAATTTTAATGCGGCGTGAGATTAATGTTTTAGGATGCATATTATATAGAATATCGTGGAGCGTAAATTTTAACTTTAAGATATTATCACAAGTTATCGGTTCCGGTATGTAGCATATAGAGGAAAAAGTAATATGGAAATGTAATTGGGATCACGTGCCGTATTCATGCGCGCGCATAGCGAATCTTCCACGGTAAAATGTCCGAAAATACGCGGCTAGCTCGGTTGTACACTGCTTTGCATTGCACGCTATTCTTAAGACTTCCACTAATCCATACACCGAGGTCCTTCTCTTTTGTTGTCCATTCCAGTTGTTTCGATCCAAGGTTGTATAAGAATGGGAAATCTTTGCCTATTTGCAAGATTTCATACTTTCTGAAGTTGAATGAAAGTTTGTTTCGCTCTGAACAGCTGTTCAATATATCCAAATCGCTTTGTGAGCGCAAACGGTCTAGGCTTGACGCGATCCGCATCCAAAGTTTAACATCATCCACAAAGAGAACCATTTTGGCTGTGACAAATTCCGCAAGGTCGTTGATGAAGAACAAAGAGAGTGCCGGACCAAGTACCGAACCTTGTGAAACACCGCTTGTGCTTTCGATTTTCTTAGACATCACACCATCGATACGTACAGTTGCCTTGCGATCAAGAAGGTAACGTTTCAGGCAAGTAAAAAGGCTTCTGTTGATACCAACATCGTGCAGCTTGCTTAGAAGTATAGATTGGTCCACGCGAACAAACGCCTTCGAAATGTCCAAGTAAGACGCATGCACGCAACCAGCATCATCCACTGCCAACATCCAGTCATTCAGCGTCACCAGTAGGTTAGTCAAGCAAAAAGGAGACTTCCGAAATCCATGTTGCTCTCTGGACAAAATGTTTTTGGCTTCGAGATGACTCACAATTTTTTCGCACACAATTCGCTCCATGACTTTTGAGATCACTGAATGAAGTTTAACAGGGCGGTAATTTGCTGGGTCAGAACAAGTTTCACCTTTGTAGATGGGTGTTATGATTCCTCTCTTCCAATCAGTAGGTACAACACCCTCCCTCAAAGAGTGCTTAAATAAATCACAAAGTGATTCTCATAATTGACTGCTGCATAACTTTAGGATTGCAGCTGTGATTCCGTCAGCTCCCGGGGACGTGTTTATATCCAATTTGCGTAGGAAGTGCTGCACAATTTCAGAATTGATTCATATGTCGCATATAGTCTCCGGTACAATTGGTGCTGACAATTCTGATGGTTGTAATTCATCCTTGGGGGTGAAAACTCGTGACTAAAACATGGCGAGAGCGTTGGGGTTTCCAGCACAGAATCAGTTAGTCCGTTATCCATCATGATCAGAAAAACACCGGTTTTTATCTTCGTAGTTTTCTTAACAGTTCGATAAAGCAGTTTGGGATTTCGCTGCAGTCTTACCGCCTGCTGAATCTGTTGATATTGTTTTCCCTCTCGGATGAGATTTGTGACTTGATTACGCAATTCGCGAAAGTTTGCCCATGTCAAGTCAGTTCTGGTGACCCTGTGAATAGTCCATGCCAAATTTCAATATGTCAACGATTTTCTAGTCTCACTGTGAAATCTAAAGTCTTGTTCTTTGCTACCATGTTTCGGACCGTTTTAGAATTGAAATGTATCATGTAGATTATTTATTCTGTCAGGGGTGTGCAATACGAGGCAGGATCACTTAAATTTATATTATGTTCATCGAAAGCTACCATTGTTTCCACCAAGCCAATGTAATTAACTTTTCTATTTTCTTATAATGGCGTTGCACACCTATTGAATGAGCAGAACGAGGTGGTCGCTTCGAATCAGCGGAGGGTGTTACTGAACATGTTCAATGGAGGTTGAGACTAGGTCTGCAACAGAAGTCTGTTGCAAATTTTATTGTCGTTTATAATCGAAAACATGATTATTCAAGGTTATCTAATATAACAGTTCGCGAAATTTGTAGTCTACTGATAGGGGTGGATGATCTACTCGGTTTTATAGTTGAGGTAGATCGAAGTCTCCCATTATCAGCAATTGAGATTTGCGCTGTTTTCTGTCGTACTGCAATGCTGTCAAGTGTTTTCTCGTTATACGATTCCGATGATGATGGTGAACGGTGAACTACACCAACGACGCAACTGTAGCCTGATTCGAGCTTCAAGTAGCATTATATACTGTCTTCCAGATCGAGTTTAGTGTATGTAACAACCGTACAGTATAAACGTTCATGGTGGTAAACAGCTATTCTACCACCTGTTATTAAGCGGTCTCTCCGATACAGGGTCATGCTTGGAATAGAGAGCTCGCTATCGTTTGCGTGGAACCGTGTCTCAGTTATTGCTATGACGTCGAGTGAATTCTGATTGCAGAGATAATTCGGTTCAGTTAGTTTGTTTAACAGGCATTGTGCGTTTGTATAAAGACAATTGATTATGCTTTTCGTATACAGTGATGGTCGCCTATTTCTCCGACCCTTCGAGAGTCGCACATCTGAGGTGCCATTCAAACTGATATGTAATGGAGGAAATTTTGAAGAAAGATTAAGATATTAGTATTCTAGCATAGCTACTTTGAACTTATGCAAAGTAATCTAGATAAAATAATAGTATGGTTTATCGGTTGGTAATTTGATACCGAAGGTTTCAATCCAGATGTATGTCTTGACGAAACGGAATATTGTTTGCATTTTATTAAAAAAGGCGCTAGATTCAATGTGTGATAGAAAAATTAATGAAACGTCAAGCGCACCACTTATGTAGTGTTTAAGTACAAAAATATCAGGAAATGTTACAGTTTGAATAGACCAAAAAACTGCTGAATAAAGATAATTCCATGTTAAATATTATTTTCTGCGCTCAATATATTTCCGAAATAAAACTCTGATTCATAAATTGGGTTTGAACAAATAATCCTGAAGCTCAAATGTGGTTAAATGTGAGTTGGATGTTAATTGTTGTGGTCCACAAATTAACAACACGTCAGCGCCAAAAATCGAGAAACGAACGGAAAGCGCGCAGAAAAAACATAGGTTGTTCAGAAGTTTGATGATTGAAGCAAACATGGAAGAAAATCAGAAATTGATGTGAAATTACAGATTGCCACAGAATGCTCTTAGTGGAGTCTCTCAGTTACAAATACTCGGAAAGATACGTGCCCAATTTTTCATCGACGACTTGACAGCGTCGCTCAAGTGTCATTCGATAAGTTCACGGTTGATGTCAAGTTTATTGAATCACTGAATGAATAGGATATTTTTGAGGATGTCGAAAAGGTTATCGAGAGGTCTGCTACAATGTTTCTATCAGTTCACCCTACAAAAATGTATCTGTTTACAGCTACTAGCATTGTGACATTATTTAAAGATTGTTCAAACGTTTTTCGACAACAATTTGCATCAATAATCTCATAAGTGTCGACTTATGGGCAGTCCTTAAACTCTGACAGCTGCAGCCGGCCAATTCTCCACTTGGTGGAATTTTCCCCAACGTTGTTCTAACAAAATTAAAGACGACGGAGAAAACAGGTTCACCCGGTATAGATAATTCACACCCAAACATTTTGTATAATCTTTCTTCCGAATTGACTATACCGACATCTGACTTGTTCACGATGATGTTCGAGCTGAGCTTTGTGTCAGAAACTTGGAAAACTGCCCTGATTAGTCTCATCCACAAGGGTGTCGAGAGAAAATATCCTTTAAACTATCGTCCGATAGCTTTATTACCAATGACATCCGGTGCCTTGCGGAATCACATTGAGATTATTAATTTAATCTCCGAGGTACAGCATTGATTCATAAAAATCGATCTTGCCTGACAAACTTGCTATTAGCAAAAGAATCTTCGACGGAGCTACTGGATACCGGTTGTGTCAACTAAATTTGTTGTTTAACGCGTAGACCAACCGTTTCATATTTCGACAATTCAAAATAATGATTCGAGTTTACTACGGTTCTATTAACAAGATTAACAGACAATAACATTGGACAAAATTCAACGGTTGCGCGTTGTACAAATGATGTGAGCCAAAAATGCTCAAAGGTTCTAAATAACAACAATAAATTCAGCCAATGCTGACAAGATAGACTGCCAAATTATAAATGCAAAGGGATACAATTACCGTCAAAAATGTCTATCAAATACTAGACACCCAAATTGGCGTCAAAATCCAAGTGCTTAAAATGGCAACCAAATTCAACAACAATGTCCGACAATTGCATAAACGATAAATAAAACAAAAGGTTAACCAAATATGTGAACAGATTTCCAATAAGACAATTACAAAAAGCAAGGTTTAACATCTTAGTTATAAAGAAATAATAACCAAAACCAAATCCAAGTCACAAAAATCAGTATTTTATAAAAGTCGAAAAGAAAAAGAAGAATTTCAAAGCTACATAAAACTTAACTTCTCTCTTACACCGGCAACTACATGGATGTGACCTATATTTATTTCTCGAAAGCTTTAAATTGAGCCAATCACGAAACACTTTCATCGAAGCTACTCATCTACGGAGTACAGGGTAAACTCCATGCATTGATTAAAGAGTGGCTTATATCCCGAAAGATGTACGTGAGAGTCAAAAATGTACTATCTGAGTCGATTAAAGTTGCCCTTTGTGTCCCAAAATGATAGGTCCTAGGACCGCTTTTGTTTTTATATATATATATCTAGTATATATATATATATTATCTACATATATATATATATATATATATATATATATATATTTATAAACGACTTGCCTACTGTAGTGCAGTCGTCGATGCTTATTTTCGCTGATGACGCAAAGCTTTGACGCAATATAAACTCCACAGCCGACACGAAGAAACTGCCACGGGATCTCGATATGATTTACACCTGGTCCAAGACAACTGAATGCCACTAAATGCTTTAAAATGTAGCCTACTGCCGCTCAATAGCAAGTGGAGCAAATAATATTTTGCTTTTATTAAGCCCGCCTCCTCCGAATAAAATATTTAGGCGTGATAATCCACTCTAACTTAGGAAACTCAATGCAATGACTATTCGCTGCCAGCAAAGCTGAACGCAATTTGTGGTTTCCCTAGAAAAGCCATAGGTTTGTTAGACCGCAACATTGTCTGCATATTGATTTCAACCTACATCCGTTATCATATCGATTATGCTATACCGAAACGGGTTACTTGGTTGAAATGATACATAATTTTTGGAAACTCCGCAGCGCAGAGCTACAAAACTCGTCCTGTGACTTTCTAATTACCCATACGAAATAAGACTTAAAATGAGACTATAGTCAATAGTTTTTTTGTGGTAATAAAAGCTGATAGCGCAAATCTTCATTTGCAAATTTAAAGTCAACTCTAAATCTCTCAGGCATCGGCAATTTGTATTTCGACGCATGCATCACATCTCATCGACTGTGTCGTCATCAGAGACAACATGACACCGGTAGCATGTACCGAATGTTTAACTGTCCTACAACAATGAAAAAACCTATTAGAAGGGGAATAGTGGGACTTAAATAGCCAGGGATTCCATAAACGACTGATCACAAACAATGAGTAGAGTGATGTCAGTACCACAGCTTCCTTGCGACTTCCACTGCCATACATCCAAAAGAGCTTTTCTCGTCACTCCACTTGACAACATACAAGGTTAAAGAAAACACTCCAATAAGATGTGTAGTGAAAGACCGCTACTGAACACGGTTTGGGAACATATGCCGCAGCGTAACTAACCAATGTGATATCTGATCGCTGGATCCCCGGCTGGGAACATCGAAAAGGTTACTATTACGAATTTCCAGCTGTCTATGCCATGTGCAATATTTTGTGAATTTCTATGAAAATGCGCTGTATCGCATTATACTTATTTATACTTTTGTATGGCTAACCTTATCGATGAATTATCCGGCTTCAATGATATCACGAAATATGTCAACATAAACACGTCTATCCTTAGCGAAATCGTTACAAGTTCGTATACATTAACGTTTTCGATTTGAAACCCCCTAGACGGTATGCACTACTTGGGCATCAACATCTTTCTTCACAGTCGATGCCTAGGTCTTCACGCGACCTGCCTTGAATTCCTCAAAAACTAAAGGTGAAATTATAGTCGTGCATAAGTTACGTATGTATGTTTCCCTTGAATAAAGCATTAACAGGCGAGCCACTTCATGCGTTTCAGGACAAACCCCACCAATGTCAGTGGGAACAGTGTTGTTGGTCTCCTGTTTTTGCCAGTGCATCGAGGTCTGGAGTTAATTTTGTTGTGGCAATTCTCAGGACAGATCTAAGGTGTTGGTCTGTTAACTTGGATCTGTGATGGTATTTGTTGATTTTCATGACGCTAAACGTCTGCTCAAACACATAGGTTGAGCCAAACAACACCAAAATCTTCTGTGCAGTCCTTCGAAGGTTTGGAAACGTGGTC